>JAHZNG010004831.1:0-11431 GCA_027744375.1 Orchesellides sinensis
TTTGTAATTAAGGTCAACCAAATGTACAGCAGTTGTTTGAAGTAGCTTGTGGCTGTAGGGATAGTCCCATGGTCAACTGCCAATTGTTTGTGATGGCGTTGTCCAGTTGCCTTATGTCAAGAAAGGACACCCAAAACATGCGTCTTCCCTCCCACTATGAAATTATGCCGGCTACATATTGCCCAGCGGATGCGGTTAAACAAGCCCATAAAATGGCTCATATGCCGAGAATGACGGATGCAAAGACAGATAACAAGGTGAGTAGGTAAATTAAATAATTTAAAAATAATTCAATTCAAAATTAATTGAGTGGAGTAATTTTGGTGTAGATTCCTATTATGATTGATGGCAACCTTACAGCAAGGGGTACCGATCTGGAACAGCGAATGTGGTATTTTCGCGAAGACATCTTAGCCAACTCCCATCACGAGCATTGGCACCAAGTATTTACCACGTGCTCCCCAAAGGACCCTAATATGCCTGGGTACCGTGACCGACGTGGGGAATTGTTTTATTATATGCATCATAGCATGATTGCTCGCTACGACGCTGAACGACTGTGTCAGGGCCTACCCCGCACGAAAAAGTTTAGTTTTGACGATTTAATGCTGGATGAAGGCTACTTTTCCAAGTTGAGCTCGGAAAACTCTGGGAGCGTTTGGGGAAACAGGCAGGCGAATACCAGGTTGACGGATGTGAATCTACCCACGGTGGCTGTACGGATGGAGGGGCAGGAGGATGTGAATATGCCGGGATTGGCTATTCGAGTGGAGCAGTTGACCCAGTGGAGGGATCGGATTATGGAGAGTATTGATATTGGAATGTATGTGAAGAAGGATGAGAGGGAGGTGGAAAGTAGGCATACCTTAAGGGATATGAAGGGGATTGATGTACTGGGGGATTTGGTGGAGAATTCGGTGACGCTCAGTCCACAAAGGCAGTATTATGGCGCGGATGGGTTTCATAATATGGGGCACGTTTTGATTGCGGCGTCCCATGATCCAAGGGGGAGTCATAGGGAGGGGTTGGGGGTGATGGGAGATGTTAGTACGGCGTTAAGGGATCCAGCTTTTTATAGGTGGCATAAGTACTTGGATCATATGTTTGATCATTATAAAAGAACACTGAAGCCGTATCCGCTGGAAAGTGGGAATAAGGGGGATTTGCAACTGAGGTGGAAAGGTATTAAGGTCACGGGGATTACGGTGAAGGCGTATGGGAGTCAGGTGCCTAATGTATTGAGTACGTTTTGGGATATGAAAAGGGTGGATTTGGCGAGGGGATTGGATTTTAGAAGGACTGGGGATGCTGCAATGAAACCGAATCCGGTTGTGGGGGTGTTTACACATTTGAATCATGATCCGTTTGATTACATTATAAAAGTGCAGAATAATACGGGAAGGCCTAAGCAAGGCACGGTGAGGATTTTTATGGCGCCTAGGTTTAATGAGCATGGGGAACAATTTAGCTTTGATGAGCAGCGGTTGCAGTTCTTTGAGATGGATAAGGTTTCAAAAGTTTGTAAGTTCTTTAATGATTCATATTGACTACATATTATATGAACGTTCCCATGAAGTTATTTACACATGTATTTGTAATTGTAGTACAACCTGGGGAGACAAATATCCGAATTGCTTCAAAAGACTCGTCGGTCACTGTTAGGGACGAAAATGGATCTAGTTTTGAGCGAATTGAGCAATTGTACAGGGAAACAAGACAAGATGTCATTCAACAGGCTCAGTGTAGCTGTGGGTGGCCGCAGCATCTTTTGATCCCGAGGGGCACACCTGGAGAAGGGATGGTATTTGATGTGTTTGTGATTGTCACGGATGGAGAGCAGGATATGGTGCCGGATATGAGCAAGATGGGATGCACTAGTGCATTTAGCTTTTGTGGGGTGTTGAATCAGAAATATCCAGATCAAAAGCCAATGGGTAAATAATATACAAATAGGAATGAGGGACTTATTATGACTAAGTTGTAGTTTAATAAAATATTTAATACGGTTTTTATTAGGATATCCATTGGACCGAACGCCATATGAAATTAAAGCAATGGAGGGAGGTTCGGCGACTACCACGTGTGCTGAGGCAACGGTTCAGGTTGCCAGTTTGGAGCAGTATGTGAGGGACATTGATAATGCTGCCACGGTTAAAATAAGAATTGTGCATAAAGAGAGGATGATGAAGGCAAAGAGCCATGTAAGGATATCTATTTTATAAAATGATATTAATTATATGAATGTTTAAAGTGTTACAAGTATTTAATTTAGTGTTTTTGGATGGTAGGGGGAAATGAACCAACAATTTATGGGCCCTGATGGTAAATGCGTTAGACTCCGGGATTACTACACTATGAATGACAATGGTAATCAAAATATTGGTGACAGGAATCCTACCTGGAATTCAGGGCCACAGCGACCGCGACCTGGAGGAGGTGGTTGGGGTGGTAATGGGCAAGCAAATAAAGGAAGTGGGGATCAATGGGGAGGAGTTGGTTACGGAGGTAGAGGGAGACGGAACGATTCTGAAGACTGGGAGCATTTATCTGGGGAAGATTATAACTATTGAGGAAGGAAAGCATGAATTTGTTTTAGAAGTTTGAACAAAGTTTATGATAATCAAAGTTATAGGAATGAATTGTCAGAGATTTATTATTGCATATTTTATTAACATTTTAAAAATAATGTATTTGATAACGCAATTATGGCTTTACTTAATCATGAGAATCATTCAAACTTATTGTTGAAAATAAAATCATTAACATTAAAACATGCTACACACTGCATTTCTATTTGTTTCAGTATAACTTATCAATTTTCGAACGTCAAACGAGAGCATTTCACTTAACTGTGAAATAATATTAACCCATTTGTGGAGTATTAGATTTAATTTTTTAATATTTACTTACATGTATGGCAGTCGACAATAAAAAACCATAAGACCTTATTCCGGAATTGTTTAATATTATATGTGAACTTATATTATATTATAATACCAAACTTATAGAGATGCAAGTTTTGCTGATCTGATACAATTTTTGCAGATCTGATCTGATTCGTTTGGAAACTCTCTGATATGACATCTGATTCTGATATTGACTTTCAAACAGATTTGATATATCAGAAAATATCAGAAATAACAGATCAGATCAGAAAAAATCTGATATATTTTAAAAACACTGCAATCATATGAGAGTTGAGTGAGTCCAGTCAAATAAACTGTATTTAGAAGTTTATTTATCTACGAACATATAAGCTGACAGCGAGTAATAAAATGGGTAGCCTCCACGTTTACTTCTTAGTAAAAAATCAATAACTGCTTTGAAACACCAAACCAATCAAAGAGATCATAAGAAAAAGAGTTTACATTGTGCTATCCTGTAATGTATTTCCTGCGATATAACACTTTTATATGGTAACTCCCCGAGATAACGCCCCATTTAACATAAGTTAAATGTACGAAAATTGCTATAGACGTAATGTTTAAAAACTTAACAGTATAAAGGAGGAAATACATTACAGGATAGCACAATGTAACCTCTTTTACTCAATGTAATCTCTTTGAAACCAACCATTACCTAACGGGTCGTTGTCAATTGTAAATTTCACTGAATCAGATTCCGAGGGCTAACCCCAAATTTTAATATTGGAGTAAACTATTTTTAGTAAACTATTTTGTTGTTTAAAATCTTTAAAATTCGTAAATTCGAGATTTAAAAAGTAGATTATTATGGAACCAGAGCCGCTGCGCGGGTTACAGTAAATCAAAGCATGTTCACAGATACCTACTGTTATACGATGATAAAAATTTGACATGAAAGGCTGTTTAGAAATCTGATGTGCAACTCGAGGCTGCACTGATTCTCAACCTGTCAACATGTTATGTGAACAACCTCCTCCACACTTCATCAAGAACAACAACACCACTGACCAACTCTCCCTTCCAATCATCTGATATTATGTGAAATCACTAACCATCATTACTCCACATCATCAACTCACAACTCTCTACTCTTACTTATATAAATAGAATATTGATTCCCATAATGTATTGTTTATTATAATGCTAAATTAGATTAGATGCAAGACATATATAAAGGATGAATGATTTTGTATGTGTGTGTTTAGTTTGATTAAGAATAAATTGACTATTGATTGGAAGCCTCTCTGTGGTCTAACCTTTCTTGATCATATAAACTTAGCACTTAACATAAGCAGTAATTCACATTGGCGACTTAGGCCATAGTTGTTGCGTTTTCGTTTCCGAGCGGGGAAGTTTTCCGAGGATCTTTCAACCATTACCACCTGGCCGGACCTGAAGACTTGTGTGTTTTTGTTTTACTCTTTGTGATACTGAACTGTTTGTGTTTTATGCATGCATGCCTTTATGCATTGCATTGAACTGTTCTTGTCACTTGTGTTGTATTGTGCTTGACTACAGACGCTGCCGTCTTTTTCAACTGACAACCGGAGAGTAGCCGCAGAGAGACGATCCTGCCTTTTTTCGTCAACAGATAAATAACTTTAGATTTTTTATCACCTTCATCCAATTTGCATAAAAAATTCATTTCTAGCAACTTTTTTTCGGTTTTTTTGAGTAGTGTACAAACTAGGTTTTATGCTATATGTTGTAGTTGTTTTCGCAATATATAAAAAATTTAGTGGAATTTGGTGTTGCTCACTGTTTACCGTAAGGTTAGGTGTATTTTTGACATAAAACCATAAGGATTACAAAACGGTTGCGAAAATCGCCAATGTTATAGTAACTAATGTTGGTATATAGCCTCTTGGACATTAGTAGTAACATAATAAAGTGTCTTTTTTGGGATTCGTCGTTAGTTTTTCTATTCCCTTAGTAAAAATATATTCAATATTCATTATTTTAACCCTCCATAGTATCCAAATCCACTATTATTATTGCTTAGCTTGAATATTTTCTTATATTAAAATTTCTTATTATATTAATGATCATTATACTCATATATTACATACATGTGCTCTCATATTATACAGTGGTTCCAAAATATTGTATATATTGTGCCTTACATATTAATCATACATACAACGTGCCTTCTTATATACTTATATCGTGCCTATTGTATACATTTTATGTGCCTACCTGTCTCACATATTTATGGTTTGAAATTTAAAACTATTAAGCCTGACTCATATTATCATATAATGAACTGTTATTCCTTGTATTGATATGCATAATACTCGAAGCAAAGGAAAACCAGATAAACGAGATTTATAACAAGCCATAGAGGATCATAAATATATTGCCAAGTTAAAGAAACAAGGTAGATATCACTTTCTCTTGCAAAACCTGAACCAAAACGTGCAAAGAGATATTCAGAACAATTACAGCCTTCCGCTATTTCAATATCTGCTTCACCTCCACCATTACGCACGAAGAAAGAGCTGCTCAAGTAGCTTTGATTTCCGGTCGTTCTATTAAGACACCTAGATCCCCAAATTCAACTGATTCTCAAGAAATAACTTCACATTATATTGTAGTACCTGTTATAACACCTACTCCACCTGCTCCTGTAGTAGATCACAGAAGCCAAGTTTTCTCACGTTCTAGTGTACAGCATAGATCACCTCTTTGTGATAGCTCATTCGCACCTGCTGAATCTGTTGCTGATTCATCTTTTGATTCCATCGGTAACGAGACTTTAGCTCAAAGTGCTGATTTTGCGCATACGCTTGCACAATCTGGCATACATTTTAATCCATTAGACATTTCGTTTGCTACACCATTAGAAAATATATATTTCACGACTTATCTATACCCTCCACAGCTCCATCTGCACCTGTTACCACCTCTAGGGTAGGTTAATTAGTTAGTAATACACCACAAGCTATTAATTACTACAGTTGTTAGTCTAATTAAACAATCAGTTTTATCGACATCTATTGCTCTTAGTACTTATCAGTTACCATTTACTACATCTCAAAAGAAGAAAAGCCCTTTAAAGAGCGTTGTAGCTAACCTAGACAGCACTTTTCAAATAAAAATCCATCAACTGTTAATACTCCTGCTCCTTAGCCTAGTAGTTCTCAAGCTCCAATTCCTAATCCTTAACCTAATAGACCTATTATTCCTCAAGATATTCACACAAGAAAAACTGAAGTCATTCTCCCACCACATTCAACTCATAATGTTACAGCAGATTTATCACCTTTTATTACTCCTGAAAACAAACAATTATCTTTCAACCTTAATACATCCACCTCACCTTCTAATTCTCCTCCTCTTGATTTAATATCCTTTCATTCCTCACCTCCTTCTTTCAGTAAACCAACTTCACCTCCATCTCATACACCAAGCCGATCCCCAGTTCATCAACCTAGCAGATCCTCACCGAAACCAACTACTTCTACAAGTGATATCACTCATAAATCCTTCCTTACCTCTACAAATCCAAGAAACCCTACAATCATATACTTTTCCTATTGTGCAGTGTGCTTTGAGTATTACCTTAAATCAAGATAGAATTCTATGCATGCAGATCAAGAGAGTAATTTTTAGTTTCTTACGATATCTCTCTCTCTCTATACATTTCCATGTTGATGCTTTGTCCAACTACTGAGTTATCAATTAAAATCTAAATATCTAATAAAATTCAATAATCTTAAAGCCCTTCCATTTGACCCGTTTTGAGCTATACCTCATGACACAGTTTACGTTTTTGTATACAAATACAACAGTATACCGGCAACAAAAAATTGCTCCAAAGATTTTACATGAAAAACAGGAGAATAATGAAAGCAAACATAAAATATTTTAGTTTAAGTTCAATATTTGCTAGGTTAACATTGAAAGAAAAACCTACAGCTAAAAAAAGCATAGCCACTAAACTAGATTCTGTGTATTTACGATTTTATTAGCCATGCCTAGGTGTAAATACCAATCTGCCTAGCATGGTTATATAAATTGACACTGCATACATGCATCCCAAGTGTAGAAAACTAAACCACTAGAATTTTTATATTTCGAACAAAAGCTGCAATTCAATGTCATCATTATCCGCATAATTACATTTAAGTTAATAAATTAATTTTTATTTTGTGCCTATTAAAATGAAACAAGCAAACCGGAATATTTTACCTACGGAAAATACAAATAATAAAATAACAAATGTGTCAGTAAATTTTAACTTTTATGTTAGGCGAAAATATTTATCCAGCCTAATAATGTAAACACGATAAATACAAATGTCTCAGTATCTCTAAAAATGTATAGTTAACTTTAAATGATTTTCGTGTCTATTAATAAAATTTAAATACAAGGTATTCGAAAAAGCTTTTTATGCCGAAAATGAATAATTAAAAATAGCATAAAAGCCTTAGGGATCCCCTCGTTGACCATATATTTATACGATCCTGCTTTTGTCGACATGTCGAACACTTTTAGAGTTTTGGTTGTTGAAACACATGAAACTGAAATCTTGTTGATTGGTCAACGTAAATTTATAAAAGTATTGTGCCTGCGTGTTTTTTCATGCATACGGTTTTTTAATCGAATGCGTAGTGGGCCACAGTTGAGGGCTATTGCTTAGAAAGCATCTATGGACCATGTACACTTCATTAAAACCACCAAGTCTAATAGCTCCGGGATTTCATAAGAGTTACACAACGGGTATAATTGCTTTGAAGAGATATAACTGCGTTTGGTCCCTTTTGTCTGTATGGCCTTATATAGTTTCATCCTTCTCCCAACCCGAATATTTACTTTCTGCTCTGATTTTACTTTGCAGAAGAGGCTTCTCTCTATGATGACTGGTTGCCCTAAAAACCCTCTGCAAGTTTATTACATTATATTATATTTATATTACAATATTAGCAATAAAATATTACAATCCCTAAATTTTACAATATCGATAGAGATTTTTTGTGCCACAGGAATAAATGTTAACAGTTATAATCAAAGGATGAAGGAGCTCATTTTTAAAACTATTAATAATTTGTTGTGCTCACGTGACAATTTTCAAATTACGAAAAAGCGAATAAATTTGCATCGCTTTGTTTACTTTAAGTTTAATAGCTGCAAAACTTTATTTCGTACCTTCATTTGAAACATAAACCAATACTACATACGAAAGGTTGCCTTGTGTTGAGCTAATGCTCGGACCTGTTTATTCAGGAGGAGTGGTTTATTAACTCGGGAATATGGTACGCATATAAAATTGTTGGTTAATTGATATTATACGATAAGACATCGGAAATTGATACCATGTTCCACAGAAACTTGATTTTTAAAGACGAAGCCTTCTCAAAGGCGATGCCGAAGGTTTTCTAATAACGAGTGGAAACCACGTTTTGAATGTGATATAAATATTGCAATTGCTATTGCTAAACAACCTTTTGTTTGCTAAATTGTCACTGGCGCCTATAAATACAGTTTATCAAGAAAGATTTAATATTTGATTAACTATGGCACTAACTAATCCTGAAAACAAACACAGTCCTTGATACTCGTTAAAATTTTTCAATAAGTTCTTTGAAGGCATTCCCAAAAATAGCAATATTACAATGAAAATATTACAATGGAAACAAACGGCACTTTTTAATGATACGAAAACTTATGTACCTTAATACGAAAAATACGGCACTTTTTAATGAAACGAAAATTTATGTACCTTAATACGAAAAATACGGCACTTATAATTCCATTACCTCATCGGACACTACCCTTTCGTAAACATTAAATAATTTACTTAATACCAAATCAAATCGTAACTTAATATTATTAATAAGATTTCAACTAACCTTATACCATTTTCGTAACATTTCAGTTTAACTGTTGTAAGCGCTATAAGCAAACTTAACTTTGGACTTACGACTAATTAAATGCATTATATCCAGTACAATACTTTTTTGACGCTTTACGTCTGACTTTGTATAGAATTAATCCCCATAGTCTTTCCTAATTACAATTGGTATAGTAGAATTTTATTTTGGTATAAAGGTATAATTGAATGTTATGTATGTTTTAGAATATTTGGGTTTTAAGTTTGCCAAGAAGAAACAACATGACTATTAGATCTCCCTAATAAGCATATCCATTCATTCTATTATCTTCCATTCTCCTTTCCTTTCCGATAGTTGTCAGGAAACATCACTTTGACCGCAGTCACATTGTATCAATTAATCGTCAATCCCGTGACTCAGTCCAGACACGTAGCTTTTTAAGACTCAACATCATGTCTTATACGTGTGATCCCTCAGAACTGTCAAACGCTAGATGACTCTCGGATATAAGATGATGATAGTAAAAACCATCTCAAATTAGCATGTACTTTTTCAGGCAATTTTAATATTATGAATTTAGATTCACCCTACCAAGACGGTCACCAGATACTACTGCATTAATAATGGGTATATTTCCCATAATATGTATATATGATATTATATCTCTTTACTTGCATCCTCCTTCTGAGGATGTATACCTGTGTAAATGTATCTTAAATATTCAGTCTTAATCCTACCTCGGCTCAAGTAATATCAACAATAAAAAGAAGACTCATAATTGGATCTAATCGGATTACCTCATAGTTTATTATTGTGCACTTCATCACATCATCATGTTGCATAAAATAATTAACATACAAACTTGTTGCATGGCGACCTGGCCTTTGACCCCTGCGCCCTGGGGTTGGTTCGAATTTGGAGTCGACGGAAATCAGGACGATTTTTCTCTAGTTGCCCCGCAGAGTTGGGCTCGGTAAGGTTGTTGTATCCATTCTTTACTAATTCATTCGGTACATTTTTTTAGTCAAATCATTGATATTCATCTAAGGTGCACATTGCAAATTCGGTGTTTTTGTAATATTTCTATTCAGAACCAGGCAAATTCATTCCTATTTTAGACGCACATTACGTTGTAAGCTATCTCATTAACACAGCTCATTTTTACCTGCATTTTGCATTCATTAGTAGATTTCATCATTCAACATTATAAAAGCGTATTCAAGTGTGTCTGTCCGTGAATTCCCAAGTGACAAATTGTAACTTTTCGAAAAAGTTTTGATTTTAGGTAGGAAACTTGATATATTTAGAATCATACTTTAGAGAAATGCATAATGGGGAAATTTGATACATAGGTGTACTTAGATACTTAACCGAAAAGCCAATTAATTGCACATAGGTACTACCAGTTTTCCCACAGTTTGACGTATTTTGATGCAAATGCCTGTCATACATAAAATCATGAAAGTAATTATACTAAAATAATTCATATATAAGAGTACTCATAAATTTCAAGAAAAATAATGATTTGAGGATAACCAAAGGAAAATATTGAAATAATGGGCACAATACAGATACATATTATTTAGCTTGCACTTCCAGCATAGTCATTACAGAAGTCACTCATTAACTCATAACTACCGTCATAAATATTAATAAATATTACAAAGCCTTGATTTTTCCTTGAGAAAGGTTTTAAAATTATATTAGAAATGAGAAAAGTTTTAAGGCTGTGTCGTATGCTACGAAGGGAAGCTCGTAAGTATAACGGATACATTTGGATTAATTAATTTTCAACGCCATTTAAACGGTTTTAGCTGCTGAAATTGGTAATAACCTTGATACCCACGTAATCCACCAGATTCAAATTACTTTTTTTAATGCCGAACGGTGAAATTTGGCCGCCCAAGAATAGCCGTTGGAAAAGTGCATGGAAAATGAAGGGTAAAAAAAGGTTTTATAGCTATTTTGCAGAAAGGAGTTTTTAGATTTTTACAATTAATATCTCAAATTAAATCTTATTAGTTGCACTATTAAACCCATGTTTAACATTATCAAAAACTTTCAAAAAAGTACATTTTTCTGAAGTTTGAAACTTAACACTCTAATTTATATAATTGTTTTGAAACATTTTGAAAATTTTAAACATGAATATAAAAATGCAACTAATAAGGTTTAATTTGAGATATTATTTGTAAAAATTCAAAATTTCTTTTTTGGAAAAGAGCCATGAAGTTTTTTTAATCTTCATTTTCCATGCACTTTTCTAACGGCCATTCCTGGAAAAGCTAACTGCCCAATTTCATCGTTCGTCATTGAAATTAGTAAATTGACTCTTGTAGATTACGTATAAATTAATGTTATTACCAATTTCAACAGTTAACACGGTTTAAATGGCGTTGAATATTAATTAATCCAAATCTATCAGTTGTACTTGCGAGCTTCCCTTCGTAGCATACGACACAGCCTTAATTATAAATATTTATACTGTCATACATGGCAAGAATATTACAGGAAATGGGAAAATTATTTATAAAGTTAGCAAAGAAATACAGGTATAAGGATTCTCCTTATTTATTTGTATTGTTAAGTGTTTAGTATAAATATCATACGATTTACCCATGTAAATCGTATGCTAATTCTAGCGAGTTGAATGTTGAGTTGAGTTAGACAAAA
>JAHZNG010004832.1:0-10077 GCA_027744375.1 Orchesellides sinensis
AAAGGAAACTACAGTTATACCTGCACACATTTTCTTTTAATTTATCTGGACCTGATATGTTTTTATGAGACCTATGGATAGAGATGATTTGGTTTTCAATATTATTCAGGACTTTGTGAAGGTAGAAAACAAAAGTTGGGAGATACCGGCGATTTGTTTAAATTTTTCAATATGGTACGTTCACTTATGCTGTGGATGGACGATGTAACACTTCAGATGAACACGTCAGAAAAACCAAGGTATGAAGTAACGCAGTACTGCTAAGTTTGTTTGTTATTATTATTACTTTAGTTATCTCGAATCCTACAGTTGGCAGTTAGGTCGCCACTTATGTATGTTTTTGTTTGTTTCTTCTAACCGTATCTTATAACAGAGACGTAAGCGGTGTGGAGTTACTCATGAACAACCATCAGAGTTTAAAGGCTGAAATAGATGCAAGGGAAGAGAATTTTTCAGCTTGCTTCCGACTTGGCAAAGAGCTTCTATCAAGAAACCATTATGCATCGAATGAAGTAATGTTCCATAATTAATTTGAATTCTTTCATATTGTTTTTTACTTTTTAATTTCTATGCATGCATGTTAGCGAATGTAGTATTTAAACTCATCTTGGTTATTTTTTAAAGATTAAGGAGAAAGTAATGGCACTAACAAACCAGAGAAACGCTATGCTGCACAGATGGGAAGAAAGATGGGAACATCTTCAGCTAGGTGCGTCAAATATTCATTATTCCCATAATCCTGTTACAGTGTGTACGAGATATTTTCTTAAAGTAATCAAACTACTTTATATTGTTATTTTTTGTCAATCAAATAGTCCTGGAAGTGTATCAGTTTGCCAGAGATGCAGCCGTTGCCGAAGCCTGGTTAATTGCACAAGAACCATATCTCCTGAGCACAGACCTTGGTTATACCATTGACGAGGTTGAAAATCTTATTAAGAAACATGAGGCGTTTGAAAAATCAGCCCTTGCCCAGGAAGAACGTTTTATAGCACTTGAAAGATTGACAACGGTAAGTCGACTTAAGTTTCGATTTAATGTTAATAGTCAATTAGTCGTTAGAAATGAACGCATGTACCTCATGTAGTTTACAAAACTAGGTAACTTGGTGGAAGCATTATTGTATACACACAATTGTGGGTAGCGTTTATCTTATGACTCTCTTTCGTCAGTATTAAGTTTCTCTGTATTGTCTCTTCAATAGCTGGAAATAAGAGAGCAAGAAAAGAAGGCGAGAGAACAAGGCTACGACTCTTATGATATGGTGATTATTACATCCAATTATCCAATACTCAGATTTTAACAGTGTTCATTAATTTACATATTCGCCTCAATTAACATGAAAACACATGTTCAATCACGAAGTGTGACACTAAATCTTTTGAATTCATCATTAATGAATATTAATTTAATTACAAGTCAACAGACTGAAAAAGTATTCATAAATGTGGTTGTGTGACTAATATATTTACAGGATGTATTTTCATGAGTTGATAGAACACCACCAACTTATATTGAGAATAGATATAATAAATAATTTATTGATTATTTTATTTGAAGTGGGTTTATAGGGTGTGAGTAAATTTTTACAAATTAATTACGCGGATAAGTTAATAATCTATTAATTTAAACAGTATGAAATCCGTGATCGCGAGAAGAGAATACGGGAAGAAGAAGAGAGAAGAAAAGCCGAGGAATTAGCTAAGAAGTCTCCACCAAAGTCCCCTGAAACAGAACCCGATGGTGCAAGGTCTCCTGAGCAGATTTCGGAAAAAGAATCGGTAGTGCAACCAGCGCCGGCACAAATAGGTATGAATGCTTTTGCTGATTCAAAGTGCTTAATGGGTAATAATTATTTATTGCATGCATGTATGTGTGCCTTTTTCTGTCCTGTGAGTTTTTGGTGTGCATTAGTTATCAACAAGTTTATATTTACAAAAGTTATACGTTATACTGGTATAGCCAATACTTTATTTGTCGTGAAATCTGGATTTACTTCTGCATGAAAGTAAGTTTTCTTTAATTTGCATGGTTCTCTTATTATTTCATCAACTGTTCAACTTCTTTAGCTTCAATGGGATCGGCACATGCCAGGAGTCATGCGAAGGCTGAGACTCTCCCTGCCAAGATGAAGAGAAAACCAGGTATGGACTCCCAAATTACAAATACTAGGAGAAAAGATATTGTACTGCAACACATATGTAGTAATTTACAATATGAGTTTGGGCGGTACAAGTGCCACTGTGGCTTGTTAGAGAAAGTTGCAAAGGGAAAGCAATTATTGGAAAGTAGTAAGCAGCAAATTAGGTGCACCAGACTTGGCAAAATTGCGCTCATTGTAAAGGAAAAGGTAGTGTGTGGGGCTTGGAAATATTTTTGTAGTAAAGTTGGTGGACCTCACAAAATTAAAAGCGACCGTTGTAGTTATATTATGAAAGAAAGAAGGCCTATAGAAAAAATTAACATGGTGTCGCGTGACTGTAAAATTTTGAGTGCAGATGCGTCATTCAGCTTTTTAAAACGAGAGCATAGAAGATCGAAACATACTAATTTAGTAGTCAGCCTTATATTTGGATTTGTAGTACTGATGATTTTGTATTTTACATATCACAACTTGTAACAGTACAAATGGGAGTCCCAAAACTTACTGATCCTGGTTTAGCTAATATTTAGTCTAATCTCTAGTATATTTACGTTTCTGTAATACTTTTGTTTTAAATGCTTCCTATAAATTAACATTAAATACTGTATGTTATTCAAATGTAGAGTAAAATCTGAGTAACCTTTTGCATGTTTGGGACTGCGGCTGAATCAATTTGCTTCTTTAGTATCAATTAGGCTGCCTTCATTCATTGAGTCAGTAGTATCTTCTCCAAGAACTCCGAAAATTTCAAGAAGTCCTCCGACAATGGTGTCGAGCCCTGATGACGAGTATGATGAACTTTACGATGAATTTATTGATGAAATTCGTGAGTTATTTGATTTAATAGGGCATTTTATTTTAAAAATGTACCTTTGTTTCTGACGTTTGCCAAATTATGTTAACTTGTTCAGTTCAGATTGTTGATTTCTAGTTCGTTGTTAATGAAAGATTTATTTTATATGTTTTTAACGTTTGTTTTTGTTTAAATCGTTTCTGACTTTAATAAAACACCCGTTCGTATCTTTACAGCTTTACGTTATACTATGCTTTATTGTTGAGACTTGTTGTACCTGGGATTATTGGGCTTGTAAGCTTTTGTAACTGCAACATGTATTACGCATTCGTAAATCACATAATTAAGTGCTTTTACTTGCTTTAAAGCTTTCATAAACCCATAATTCATAATTTTCTCAGATACTTGTTGATTTATTGGTGCCACCTTATAGGGATATTTTGTGCTTAAAAACAATAATTCAAGCTTTGAATGTTGCTTATATAATGTTATTGTGTATTTTCCGTGGCTGTTTATAACATTAAAAGACACGTCATTCGATGATGGAAAGAAGGGAGGTCGATCACGCTCTAAATCCCCATTTAGAAGTTTCCGATGGAAAAAACAAAAGAGTTCCACTTTAGAAGCCATTCCAGCTGGTAGCGCGTCTGATGATGAATCTAATATTCAGAAAGTGAAAGGTACATGTTTGATTATTGAATCTAGTCCAGCAAAACATTGAATCTTTCCATTTATCGCTTTCTCTCTAAGACAGATTTTGACCGTGGCTCTTTTGTAATTATTTGCCTGGACCAAATGGTGGCAGTTTTATCCCTACCTTGAAATGGACCATTTTTATAGCTTATCAAACATATGAATACTGCTGTGGGTAAACGCACATTAGGTAGTACATGGTGATTTTATCACTAATAGTTTGGTGGGAATACTGTTTCTTATGGAATAAGGTGGACTGTTCTTTGTATCAAAGATCTTTTTAGCATTCATATTCATACGTAGATCATAATATGCATTTATACTTTTACTTTCGCTGCCGTGTACTTAAAACAAACTATAGTTCCCATTTAACTTTATTGTAAAGCTGGTTGACTTTTTCCATGAAAGGGGTAAGTTTTATATTTTCTAGCGAGTAGGCCTGGCTTTCTCACATCTAGTTAATAATTGGTTAATGGTTGATATGTTAGCAACTCTATCATTGCATGGGCGTTGATTTTTACTGCTTGAAGTGTGACCTTATAATGCGCACAGTCACCAAACTTTTGCTTATCCTATGGATTCTTTTTAGTGTTTGTGGTGTGTCTGCTTGGTGTCATGTTGGGTATCAGTGGTGCTTTCGTCAAATAAAATAGTAAATATTGACGTATTTCATTATGTAAAATTTAATGTACTCAAACTCTTACTCTGGTAATTAATTATCCTTACGTGCAGAGCGTCCTGGACCAACGGAAGACGAAATGATGGAAGGCAACCTTGTGAGGAAGCATGAATGGGAGTCGACGACTAAGAAAGCATCTAATAGGTTTGTGGTGCAATATAGTCTGTATAATACATGTATATACAACGAACTTAACCAACTACTAAATTAAATACGATAGGTCATGGGACAAAGTGTACGCAGTCCTCCGCGGATCCTTATTGTTTTATAAAGACCAAAAGAATTTCAAGACTCAGCCAGAGGCTTACTTCCGTGGAGAAAATCCTGTAGATTTAACAGGAGCAACAGCAGAAGTAGCTACGGATTACACAAAAAAGAAGCATGTTTTCAGATTGAAGTAAGTACCAGAAACAATGTTTATATTAGTTTCAATTATCTGTGGTCAAATAAAGTCTGCAATTGTTTACATGTGCATTACAGACTTTCCACTGGTGGTGAATATTTGTTCCAAGCTAAGGATGACGATGAAATGAATCAGTGGGTAAGAGGAATTCAAGACATCAGCCAGAGCGACGCATCAGGAGCTGGTCCATCACGGGCACAGACCTTACCTGCATCTTCTGGTGAAAAGAAAGATGAGCCTAAAAAGCGAGGCTTTTTTACACTGAAAAAGAAATAAATAAGAGATACCTTTCATAGCCTATAGATTAATAGTAATGTAAAGTATAAATCACAGTTTATCTTGCGCTACATTGACGCTACTTGTAGTTATTCTCATGGTCTATATTTCCTGTTAAATTACCTTATTTTGACTTATTGGTTATGTACTGCCAAATTTTCCTTTTGACGTGAACGGGCCTGGTTCTAGAATAAATTTACTAAATTGTTACTGTCATTGTTTTAGTAATGTACAGATATTTTTGCAAACAAAGTTTTTTTAACCGTAATGCCTTTTATGCCATTGAATGGACGCAAATTAGTTATTGTTTCAGTTGTCCAATCGAGATGTTCGTTCAGTTTTACTACCTAGACATTATTTCCCATCCTAGCATTTTGCTCTCTGAAATAATACACGTGAGGCAAAAACTCCTTGAAGCAAAAACTGCCATTAGAAGTTATAGTATACATACTTACATTACGTACCGTTCTAGATACACTTTTAATGTAAAAACTAACAATGTCAATATCAAGTCAATTTAATGGCCTGCGGCTTACTACCTGTCATAAAAAGTGTTCGATTTTGTCTGTAGTTTTATGTAGATGACCATTTGTGTTGTTCTGTCTTTGTAGGCACGGTCAGTATAGTTAGGGTTAGGGTGAAAAATGTTTGCATTTAAAATAACAAAGAACTCTGCATTATTCTCTTTCTGCTATCAGCTACTTTGACTTGATTGAATTGTGTTATATTGGCACATTATTTTTGTGTTTTATATGAGTTAATTATTGGTAGAGGGATGTACTGGTCACTCAGTTGTTCTCGAATGGTCTTTAATTCAAATACAGATACGGTTATCTAAAGTTATAAGTGTGTAAAAGGGCGCTATGCATTGCTATATAAATAATTAAAATAACTAAAAACAATTTGTAATGAGTAAATACAAGCTAAGCACACTATGTTCCTTGTAAGAATTTTAATATAATAATAATAATAATGTGCTTTGATGAGTAAGAATACAGGTAGCGGTTGTGTAATGATCCATCTCTTGCTGAAATGTTGTGTGTAGTTAGTAATAATTGCATACTAAAACTTCATAAAATACACAACAATTTATCTAGTATGTACGATACGATTAAATTGGATCCTCATCAGGTAACACAGACGTTGCCTTAGGCTTGCGGGCACTACTCAAATCCAAGAATCAACCAAGAAGTGATTTGTATTTAACAATGAGAAGCAGGAATTTTGAAAGCTGGTTTCAACCTATGCCTCCAATGCGTTTTTGTGTGTATAAACAATTAAACACACAGATTTTATAAATCAAGTAAGGTACATGTTAATACTCTTGGGAAATTTTGAATATGATTATTGATAGCATACCGTTACAACGACAGAAGGTATGGATGCTGTCCGGTGTTGATTGTAATTTATTTGGACTGGAAAATAATCAACAAAAACGTTGGGTTTTGCATTTTATAAACAAAATTGTTTTAATCCTAGGTATACAAAGCTGTCGTTGTTTCATACTTACTGCCCTTATGAATGCGTACTACATAGCATTTAAACAAGACGTTTCGCTATGCAAGCAATTATATGCTAGTATAATCGAATAGCCTACAGTAATGTTACTTTACTTACTACATGTATTTCTTTTGTAAAAAATCTCTTATGCAATAGTTCATTAATCTCATTCGGAAACTTCTAATTACGTTTTCGGTTTGAAAAAATACAGAATAAAACAGGTTGTTCATCCATTTAATGTGCAACCATAAAAGGCATGAAAGCAAACTTAATTGGTTTGAATTGACAGTGGTTTAGGAGGATTTTCCAGGTTATTCGATTACCAAAAATAAAAGTCTGCTTATTAATATTCCGATTTAAACACTTACATACTCCAACAATTTTATAAAATTTGTAAAATCTAAGCAAATAACTGTCACGTAAGCAATGATCTTTGAAACTGTTTGATTGGTGTGCTGAAACGCAACAGGAAGTTACCCATATGGATTGTCAAAAAAATAATTCCTCCGATTGCAAAAAATAAGTAAAACTTCGAACCAACATAGCTTTTATGATTGATTGTGGGGGAGTGAAGTGTGTAAAAAGTTAGTCAGCATTGGTTCTGGATATTTTATATAAAGTGTTATGAATTAGATAGATTTTAATTATTACTGCTGTATGTCAAAATATCGAGAGAATACCCTATTGCGTAAAAACGTAAATTTAATATACTGCTGAAACTTAATGCTTTACAAGCTCACTAGCTTAATAATACTTCAATGTACATGTCACAGACATAAAAAACTTACCAATGACGTTTCCATTTGGGTTCGCTATGCAGTGAGAAGGTTAAAACCAAAATTAGTGTGCTTTGCATGAGTCTAAAAAATGATGAAAAATACATCTTGTTAAATGCTTGAAAGATTTAATAGTTAACAGTCGTAAAGTCTATGGATAATAATTAACTTTAATTGTATACATATACATTCTTTTACATGATACATATGTTATGATTCCTCTGTGTAACTGTAGAAAAGTCTATGTGTATTTATAAAAGGTATAGTAATGGTATGGTTAGTTTGTAATTTGTCATTAATTTGGAAATTTCTTAAATGATGGCATTTCTTTGAATGTATGATTGACATTAATGAACAGCATTTTATGTAGCGGTCTGACTCTAAAAGCTGAAATAAAGTTTGCGCCTTTTATTTACTAAAACTTAAGAAACTAAACGCATTGTTGTGTTCAAATTCAATTCAAATCACCTAATGATTTAATCCTGCTTAGTGAGTAACCTTTTTCGGAAGGATTTGTGTTTGCGTTTGTCATAATATTCCATAAATAACTTTAACAGATTTGAAGTCTAATTGCTTTTGTATTTTAGATGGCAAGGGCAGTAGGGAAACGGGCAATGAAATCTTTTATGTGAATTAGATTTGAAGAGTTGTTCAATTGCTCAAAAGTACGTAAATGAGGCATAACTTCTTTAATTGCTATCGAAATTTTTGGCATCCGTCCCCCATGAATTCATTTTTTAGTCATGTTTCATGTTTCCAAATGCGATTTTGAATCGTATATTGAACGGGACTAGAAATTAACTCTATTTCAATCTAAACTCTCTAATGTGTTGCATTTGTTTATATGCTTTTGTTATGTGTAATGCCCCTACCAAAAAAATTTAATGGAAAAAGTAGATTTAGCTTAATTTCAGATTATTTAAAGTATTTTGATAGGAGTGACATGTCAGATTTAATTTTGAAGTAGCATTTTCCCATACCAGTTATTAATTTCAGCAATTTTACGGTTAGTTTAAGTAATTTGACAAAAAGGGTGTACGGTATACGGTTTTACTTAGAATGGCATCTGCTGGTTGCATATATTAAAGGAAAATTGAAACGAGTTAAATGATAAGAGGACAATTTCATAGAATTCATGGACGCGTTCCAACAATCATAATCAGTCAAGCTGAAACGAAAGAATGTATGGTACAAATGAAATTACCATCAGTATCATCCATCATGGTTTATTTTGAGTCATAACATTTGACTGATAAAAAATGAAAATTCATAAACAATTTTTATTTTGTGCTATATGGTACATTTTGTATTTCCCCACTAACTACGTGCTTGCCGATTCCCTAACACTTGTAGAAGACTTTTACTATTGGAATTCTTCGGATAATCATAGATATCCATGGCTTAAAATGTGCAGCCATAAAGAGCAGCACGAAGTACAGCCTGGCGTTTGGTGCTCGAAAGGAGTTCATTTCCCGCAAGGGTACAAGCCAACTTGTGTCTGTCCTTTCGGACTGTACGTGGTAACCGTTACTTCCGTGCTTCTTATCTGGAAACTTATACATTCTAAATGGATGCTTCAAATTTCAATTGAAATTTAACGTTTGATAGATGGATAGTCAAAACCAAACTATGCGAGCTTCATACGCACTTTTTACTGGGAGACGCACGACGTGACGTTTGCTATCGTATTGATTTCCGAGTAAGTTATATAACACGGCTCCTTTAAGCCTCCAAACCTTTCCGGTGACTCCATACTTCGCATTCATTTTTCTATGACTTTTCAGATTGAGAGACTTATTTTCTTGGGGGATCCAAACAACGTTTATGCTTCCAAAGCGTACGTTGCTCCATATCAGCTTAATGTCTTTTATGAGATTCCATTGGATGGAAGCTTTACTCAAAGACTAGATCTTGACAAGCCTATGATAATTCATATGTTCCCAATTAACAATCGGTCAATTGAAACTGAAGATGGAAGTTGTTTTCCATTAATTCAGCCCAACATAGCAAGGGTCCCTGTACATATCTGGAGTTCCGTGTTGGGTCCTACAAGATACAGAATTGTGGACAAATGCAAAAACCCATTGAACTTTGGATTTGATGATTTGATTTCACCAAATATGGTGTTTGTTCGTAAGTCTGTAATAAAAACAGTGCACCAAGTACGACTTTTTAGAAGGAGTGAAATGTGGTATGCCGGTATTCATAAATTCATTTTTGTGATTTTTCCCGTAGGATCCAATCAAATCAATTCTATTCCTATTCCAAAGCTTCGACAATGCTCACGAATAGAAGTTTCAAAATGTAACCAGTATACTACAACCGTTCGACCATCCCAATCATTACACCTTCACACTCCAAGATATCATGAATCTATGTATTTTGATCTAGCTAAAATATCCGAACGAGAAGTTGAGGCTAAAACGCGTGATAACTCAACAAATAATTTCAGCTCTGTGGAAGTAACGCCACCAGACGCTGGTAACACGAGTACATTTTACATTGAACAAATGATAGCGGTGGAACTGCCAATAATACTTAGCTCTGAAGCGTACGACAAATTCTTTCTCACTTCTAGCCACGAGCAAGTTTATGGTCGTAGCTCAGAAGAAGGTCGGGAAAATATCTTAGAGGACATTATTAGAGATATTATTCAAAAAGATAAAGTTAACATCAAGAAGAATTTTAGAAAGGATGGTTCATTGCAACCCGAAGAGGATGACCATCATCATTCCATGAGGCATAATTCTCCAATGCATGGCATTATATATGAAAGCAATGACTACCATGCTGGTGATTATCTCAACCATAAAA
>JAHZNG010004833.1:0-24392 GCA_027744375.1 Orchesellides sinensis
ACACGAAAAGCTACTAAAACTATCCAACTTTTCTACACTATTTACAGAGAAAATATTGACTAGAGCGGCAGGGATGAGTTAGACGAGCGAGAAGATGAGTTGAGTGTTTCTGAGTACATGTAATTAAATCGATTTGATGATTAAAGTTAATCAGTAATGTCTCCATGACAAAGTGCTTACCCTTCCTCCTGGAAAACTGATGATTTATTTTTATTTTTTTGCAACAGGAAAATTAATTGAAAAGGTTTTCGTAAGACATGAGACTTGCATAACCTTTTACTTAAACATTAAACTGACTTCAGGCAACGCGGTGCCAGTAAAGCAGCAGACGTGGCAACAACGAGCTATCTAACATACCTAGGTACTTAGGTATACATAAATGATCCGATACCTTCAAAAGTATTAAACGGAGCTTGAAGGGGCTGCATTTAAATCCCACATAAAGTAAACAAGTGATTGTTATTGTTATCATAGAAAACAAAAGCAAACATCCCAGACGAACCTGCTCCTAACATATTTTGAATGTATGTATACTACCTTCATTTGATGGCTTAGCAAAATATATATACGTATATAAATGAGCCAATTGTTTGTTCCCCGGTTAATTCTTACTTACTGGTTCAGTAATTAATTATACTTTCTTATATATATATATCCGTATGATGGGATAGTGATGACAATTTTTCTGAACATGGAAAATTATATCGATTTAAAACTAGTAGCTTGTACTCCCGTTGAATTCCGGCTTACTTGATCTATACTTTTATACCGTATCGATATGTTAAAGGTTATTTACACATTTCACCTTAAATTTAGTAAACTATGCCCGTCATCCAAATTTCTCGCAAAGCTATTTATAGTGACACACTAACCAGAACTTTGTTCTCAACCGAGAGAGTCACCTGCCAAAAGATGAAATATATGGAGCTGAGCTGGAGTTGTCCATGTCATTTAGAAGATGATTCAAATCCAATTACTAATTAATAGGATGACAACACGTACATTGTAAACGTAGTAACCAACAACATTTTATAAGCAAAGCAAGACTGCACAAAGAAGTTAACAAGGTATATATAGCAATCTTAGCAGCAACAGAGGAAGACAAGGCAAAGGAAGCATCCGTTTTCTGAAAAGATGTTGCTGGGCTTCTGTCAGTCGTTGATAAGTTTCCCAAGAAATTAAATTAATCGAACATATACCGACTTACATGACATCGGAAAAATTACGCCTTTGATTCATACATTGATGAAAACTGGATAAGGAAATCGGATACATAACTCAATTAATCCTGTTTCCTGTTTTCCTACTGTATGCTAGTGTGATAGTGACAACTGAAAAAACAACCATGAGATTCAACCCTTGGATATGATGATAATGCAGGAAATAGGTCTTCCTTCAAAGCCCTAAACCTGAGTATCTATCTGCGGCAAAATCAGACTAGACCTATTTAAATGGCGTTCGTCAACACTCAACACTACTCATGTATACCATGTACAGTTGTTTCACTTGCCCACGTATTAATCCATAATAATGCATTCTCTCACATCCACGATGAAGTCGCCACTACATGAATTCTACAATTATCAATATCGTTATAATCACCATAATTGCAATCTATATCAGCAGATCACGTTACAAAGAAGTACTGAATTGGAAGGTGTTCATTATTCGTCATCTTGTTGCCATAACTATTATTAAAGCTAACTATTATGGTTTGGCGCTACTTCCATTACAACATTCAACTTCTTATTAAAAGTACCTATCAAATTAATCCTACTCATGACAACTTTTAGTAGCTAATTTGCTGTAGTAAATAGAATAGCATGAAGTATCAACATTATACGTTTCATATTCTACCTGAACAACCAACACCAAATCTCAAACAACATCAAAATTAGAAATGCATCAAGATAATGTGCGCATTGTTATTGTACATTCACACCATTTCATCCCCAAAACTATACGAATGAGACAAAATATGTGGTATGTAGGGACACATACGTGTATTTTCATGCTGGTAAATTATTGATTACGCTACGTGCAGACGACAATCATGTTTTGCGAGTAAAAATGAATGGCTTTTGGTCAGAAAACTAGATATTTGCTTTCCATAACGATGACTTTTCAATAGTGAAATGATGATAAGTTGAACAATCCGTCAACAGCTAAAACTCGTAATAATACAAGAGTGATAGTGATGATGAAGATGATTATGGTTACGTGAAAGGTTTATTATTAATAATAATCCTATTTTATCAAATTTGAATGTCCGAAGTCCGTAGGCCCGTAAACAATTTGTAGGCAATAAACAAAGGCATACAAGATCTGATTCAGATGATACTATAGGACTGCTGCGGAACAAAGGAAATATACTTGTTAAATTGAATAGATATGCCTAAAGTTTCATTTCAACCACATACGTGCAGTCAACGTGATTATGTTGTTCATTCATACTAAAAGACATAATACGCGAAACCGGTGCTAGCAGTGTGCAAAACCATTAAATTAAACCTTAGAAAACATGAGTATTTGTAAAGATTCATTCCCTTTCAGAGTTGTCTAACAATTCATTGGATTATTATTGTTTGGTTGATGCCTTTGCGTTCCTGCCTACGCTTTTGATTTTAAATGGATGGGCACGAAAACAATGCTTGTAGCCTGGTCATTTTGAATGGGAATATGAGCTCAAAAGCCAAATACGGACGGATGAAAATGTATTGAGAAAGGGAAATGAAAATTTGTTTTCAGATGCATTAAATTGGCATATGCAATACATTAGGCAATTATACAAAAAAAAATCTGACAAAAATTGACGCTGCACTGTCATCAAAATCATGTGACGTGATGTGAAGTCCCAGTGTAAACGAGATGTGTTGTCGGAATGATTCAATGAAGTTAGTTGTATGGCATATTATAGAAAAATATATTATGTATGCATGCATATACTATTATTATTATGCAGTTTATAATACGTTCAGAAAAGTTTAGTGAATCATGTAACAACATGTACAAAATCTATACATCATAAAGTTTAGGATATTATGAATATGATAATCTGGTGTTGATATATCCTGCAGCAATAAAAAACAAGAGTTAACAAAGATGGTATTTTTTGTTTGACGGTATGATTAGCTGTGGGAAGGAGATAATGATTTGTCAAATTGCAAGATTATTTGGACCAATTTATAAATCTTTTTGTGCTATTTAACAAGCACGAAAGTGAGATAAAATATAGGACATATTCATGCTACTATTCCAATTTATAAAACGAATTTGCCGTTTAAGTTGGAATTCATAAATAAACCAAAGTATTTAAGGTATAATTATTTTTACACATTTGTAAGTAAGTATAGGGGCGAAGTGGACTGTTGAAACTTGAAATTATAACACCTCTAGTTAGATAACCACTTTGAATATACAAACTAGCATTTTATCTACAATCATTTGCAAACAATACATACTATGTATTTTCTAATCTCAGTAAAAAAAATGAAAAGCTCAAAATTGACAAGTCCCCTTTCGATTATAGAAGATGTGCGGAAGAGTCATATCTGATAGGACAGTCTGGGCGTGTCAAGTCTTCAAAAAGTCACTTCTGCTCCTGTCCTTAATTTTATGCGTTTCACCTTCTTCTGATTACCAGTTCATGTATGATTAGCCAGACAGACTAAAAACTTATATAAGTACATATGTATGCCCATTCAAACGCACGTTATTTTGTAGATATACAAGTTTACGGCATGATTTTCTCATTAGTGTATTTTAAAGGCACAACCTAGCCGCTATAGTTGCAAATTAGTGACAATCCAAATTTCAAAAGATGTTTCGTGGTTTTTATTCTTCTTATATGGACTGATCACAATTATCCCTTCATGACTGATAAAAAAGATGAAAATTGTTCGTGCTTTAAAAAAGATTGGTCATTTGTTGCAAAACAAAAGGATTTTAAACGAAAACCTCCAAATAATTGTTGTTAACCACAAAATAATTTTGAACTTCAGCTCAGTTATGCTGACAAAGTGAAGTAATGTGTGTGTGGGCAAAATCAAGAAAGGATGTTGGCAAGTGGGCCCATAACACAAATTGGTTTCATGTTTCACCTCATGCTGTAAACCTCACACTGTTTAAGATTCCAATACCATGCGATATGATTTGATATGCAAGACATTCACAAAATATGCCGATCATGATCAGTTTTACAAAATAAGCTCAAACGCAAATTAGCTGTGCATGACAATAAAAAAGTTGTATGCATTGAATATATACGTTCTGTTCTGGCATAAAATATACATAGCCCGTTTAAAACGTACCGTTTCAGATGCCATAAAATAAATAAATACAAATATACAGTTTATATGCATGTATCATGATGTATTGAGTAAAGTTCTTAGTTCTTACCTCATGTGGCTTTGGATACACATGACTGCAATGTTTAGAATGTAGAATGTTATCACCCGTCGAATGCACAACAGTTGGTAGACTTGTTGGAAATCTAGCACTCTCCGCTACTGGAATGCCATAATATAAAGTTAGAAGAAGAATGATTGTGAAATATCGTATCCTAGGGATCTTCCATTCAAATATACAGCTCTGTTTTCGACTTCTATCACAAAGTGAAACAGAATGCTTTGTCTTCAAGCTGGATCTACTACAAGCACTGGTCTTCACTGGTAATGGTTTACACAACTGGCTCGCATTGTTGTGGCTGCCTAGTAATGGCATTCTTTGGATAATCCTTGTGGATGATGTCGACCTCTTTGAGTCTCCTCCGTGGTACTGCATGGCACCAGCAGCAGGCCTCACGCCTACAATTGACTTGCTGCTATGAATACCGTTGTCGTGGAAAGACTTCTGCTGAGATCTACAACTTTTCAATGGAACTGTTGTTGCTCGTATGGTGGTCGGATTATTACTGTCACCAATTTCCAGGTCACCTGTCCCTTTTTCCTGGACACTTGCCATTTTATTTTTCTGTACTTTTATGTATTCACAAGCTCGTACAACAGTGAAAGAATTGGTGGTGTGTGGAGAGATGATGGTTTTAGGATGGTCATATACTGGTTGTATTCTCACTTTTGCTTGATGATGGATCACTCATGATTTCCCCATTCATTTTAGTTCTTTACCCATCGTTTTCCCTCATTCACTGTGATTGATTGCTACTGGAAGTAAAAGTATAGTTCAAATTGTTCTAGTCCTCTTGCTGCTCATGTTTTGTGGTCTCTACTTAAAAACTCTACACATAAAAAAGTTCTGGGCGCTGCAACAAAGGTAGTCCACTCACACACTTATGGCTTTTGGACGTCCCAGCAGCACAAGAGGTTTAATGACGGGTTTGGCTGTGGAGAAACATTTCTGCTCCTGTGATGATAATTATTGAATAACATTTATCACATCACACAAAAACTACCAAAAGGATTTTAGTGTTTCTATATGTAATTAACTACGGCAACAGTTAGGTACTTGGAAAGACTAGGAAAGTAGTATTTTATCTAAGCACGCGATGACATGAAAGAAAGTGAAAGGAATAAACCGAAATAAATGAGATGTCGGCAGTTAGTAGTTGTGGAACTAGCAAAGCCCAACAACCCCGCTACTGTCAGCAACATGCATTTGATGTCAGTCTAATCGAGCTTCATGGACACTCATATACAAACATCTAGTATAAATTCCGATGTGTATAAGCATTAAATATCAAACGAATAAAACATTCAACACATCATTTATCTTCTCCAATTCCACACATAATGTATTGTACACATGCAGAAATCCATAATATAAGTGTGTACACTGAAAGATTCAAAATAAGGTTTTTAGGAAAAAGCCACAAAAACGGGAGTTCTACTGAAACCATGAAATAAGTAAAAATAAAGCTGATTCCTGTCATTTGCAATTTTCTTGGAACTAAAAGTAAACCCAGACCACTTTGGGACTATATATGTATGAAGTCAACCATGTCCTGGAAAATCCATCATGAGATTAATATTTTCCTTGTACAAGTATACATATATTGTTCAACTGGTACACACAAAAAAGGGTTACAAAATCTACACAGGAAAGCTCATGCGTTTCGTGCCATTCCAAGCTTTTTCTCAATTTCCAGAACTCAGTGGTAAACTAATGACAAATCTGGACACTAGAAATTAATTAGCAAGTCTACACGTGTAAAACTAGGTTATTACTGGCAAAATTGTCAACTTTTTCCTTTACACTGGACAAATTAAAACTGAGAGGAAATGCTTAGCAAAACTTTAAGGATGTATGTATAGTTTTTTAAGCTGCACACGATAAACCTATGATAAGTCAACTAAGTGAAATAAGATGACAGGTGTAGTGCAGGCAGTGTTTTACAGTTTACGAATAGTATTTATATGGTATTATTACGTATGTCTGTTTAGATGAGTCTATGTGAGCCTAGCCTCAATGACTGCTCACACTTCACTGCTTAGATGGCGACTGAAGGGGCGACTTAGTAATTCAAAGTGATTTAACCACACACACTTCGTGATATATATTTTTATGTTGCTCTTGTGTGAGTAAGCGGCATATAACAATCGTATACCTTGTATCATGGATACAAGGATCGCATGCTATGCTAAAAGTAGAAAAAGGTAAATCTGCTTGTTGGATGTTGGATCTGAGCAAGAGAGAAGTTTTGCAAGCATCAGCAGCAAAGCCGCTGCTGTCCGTCTCTTTCCAAGTGTGTGTTTTTTATCCACCAAGATGAAGATATGATATGGGATGATATGATGATGTTGGTATAACCCTTTACTTTTACAATATACCGCATTTCTTTGCTACTACTGCTGCTGTTATAATCAACTTGGTGGTATGATGTTAAGTTTGATGTTGTTGTTAAGCACATATAAGTAATGCATGGTACATGCGGGAATACACATTTATATGCAAAATCCTCATAACCAAACAACTACTGGCTTTTTGCACATTAACATTTTGCGTACTTTTTAAATAGCAGCTCAAAGAGCAAAGAGTCTACCTTACACCTAACTAACCCAATGATATGCGTTTATAAGATTTGTTTATTATGCATCTTTATTAGTGTACCATGTATATCATCCATGTGCGCACTTACTGTCTTCTCTTAAAGCACATGGTGATGAAAATGATGATGATAATGGTTAGTGAGTAAAGAGTAGTAATGTAATGAGATTTGTATAGGCAAGCATGCAAAGCAAATCTGTTGTACTTGTTTGGCTTTCCTGATTTACGGCATATAAATTAGTACAAGTATTTATTTATTTGCTCATTCACTCATACTCCTCATTTGCTCTTGTCTTGATTTCTATCAGTGCACTTTATCCTCATCAACCAAATGTACTTTGCACATGTTCGGGGAAGGAATGCCAAAATGATGAGACGGGAAGCAAATGGGATGAAATACATTTAGTGCATTGCAAATAAAGGTATTTAAAATTGGTTTATACATGGTTTTTACTTGTTGAGGCATCATCAAAATTGAAAACAAACATTGGGAAATATGTAAATGGTAAAATAAAGGGAAAGGGCAAAGTATAGTTTTAAATTAAATAAATAAGCATAATAAGAGGAGCAGAGATAAGCTACCAGCCAACAGGCTTGCAAAAGTATTTGCATTATGATATACCTAAGTACCTTATTCTTTTTTGGTTGCACAAAAAACATAAAAGGACAGGATTACAATGTATTTATAACGTTCTTTTAAAAATTATGTCAGTCAGCACCATGTGAAATAAAATATAAGATTCGAGGTCAGAATTGTATTCTATGGATACAAAGTTTTCTTCTTTTATAGCTCACTAGCTAAATTTTCATAGATAAAAGACCAAATTTCTTCTCCGAGAACCAGAACAAGATGCCATGTCATGTGTTATTGAAACTGGAGTTTCTATTTCTAAACATGACAAGTTAGTCAATGCATCCTATGTCACGTATTTTATTGCCGATTTAGTTTTTGTGAATAAAAGGAAGAACGCTGGGAACGCATATGCATGTGGAAAGAACGGACTTTACTAAAAATCGATTACGTTTTACGACAACTACATCTGCTGAATTCCTTGAAAATGGATGAAAAGTTTATAGATCTGTATGCTTTGTGAGAAGAAAACCCCACAATAACGTCAAAAGAAAAGGAAAGGCAAAACTCAACAGAAGTTGGCAAAAAACCCTTCATGTAATAAATCGTTTTGTTATTAATTTATCGCCAAATCATAAGAAAGCAATCCTTACGAACCGCCAACGTAGTATTTGTATATATAGGATCAAAGCATAAAGAAGAAGAATGAAAACCTCAAAAATAGTAAAACCAACAAAAAAAATTGTACAGAAAATACATATATTAAGCATTTAAAAGTATAACTTGAGGAACAAAAGTACTACGTCCGTAAAATTATATTACATGCACGTGAAAACGAAGATGAAATTATAAAAAACCTAATATAGGCCACTGCTTCGAGAAAAAAGTACATGCTCTAGTGATGTTGGATTGGACGTCTGGGCATGCTATCTTGTATTATGCACGCGTGCAGCCAACTATGATGTGCATTTGCAGTATTAAAGAAAATTAATCCTAGTATTTTAACTAAAAAAATATATCATTATCAGCAAAAGCAGCATCGGCATTAAATATATAGATAAACAAAGAAAATATAGTTTGATTTACAGCTTCTTCATCAAGCAGCGAAAGCTGATTTATGCTTTCGCATTCCTCGTCCACTCCCTCCCATATAAAAATCCTTGTTATTTAAAAATTTATTGGTTGTAAAGGAAATTCAGAACAGAGACATATAGAGAGAGACAATTTTGTATACAACAAACACAAAACTTGCTGAAATGTCAGCATAGATGTTTTAGACATCATATGTGGACATATTCGAAGGAAAACCTTGGACATGGTGCGTTTAATAAGTTAGCTTAGTCTATGCGTTAAAGTTAAACTTGGCTTCTGTAGATAAGCCCTTGCTTGACTGTTTAAAGCAAGTCGTCGTTATGCCTGCTTGCTTACTACTTAATTTTATAATGATTTCTTTCACGGCTTGTCTACGTAAACTTACTGAGAAGTAGTAAGTTTGGCTGGTATAACCATCCCTGCATGTAAACCTTGCTATAAAAATGTTAAATTTCATATAGCTGCACATCTCCATTTCATATGATAACATCATCCAATCCAACAATGAAACTATCAATGAATTGAAAAGTGAATCTTATTTTTAAAGACAAAACTAGGCTTTTTAGTAAAAGTTTTATATCTAACCAATAAATAATGATATATTATACACTTATGCACCTAAAGTGTTAAAATACATCAAAGGAGATACACCATCTTGAAGTAAAACACATCTGCCGAGGAAATTTACAAATCAAACGCTTGTAGTTTCTAGAGAAAGGGAAAACTGTTAACAAGACTGTTATTACCATTTCCTCTCGGTACACTACCTGCTGTGGTTTTTCACAAGTAAAAAACATAACGGAAAAAATGTTTTTAAGTACTACCTATTGACTTTTATCGATCCTATATCATATTTTTAGGCAAAATTAACAGTCTACAATTAGCACGCGATATTCCTGTGCTTTTTTAAAATTTCACTTGATCTTCGCATGTATTTGGAAATTTCCTATTTATTTTTACATCTAACTCTAAAAAGGTATTGGCAAAATGTACATCATTTATAGCACAAGAAACACTATAGTAATGGTAAAAATATATACATAGGCCAGTGATCGATAAGGAAAAGCTTTCAGGTAAATGTTTAAGCTTTTCAATAAACTTAGGAAAGGCAAGTATTCAAATCTCAGTCCTTTTCTTTTGCGTCCGTCTAGGATATTTTGCAAAACGCTTAATCTTTAGAAATGAGAATTGAATTGAAAGTAAACAAGCTATATTTGTAGTTCATACGGTTAGATGGAGAAAATGTGGAGGTTGAGAGATTGGATCACTAGCACACTAGCAGGCTGAAATGTTGAATTGAATGCATATTAAAATGAATACACAGACAGACGAATAGAAATGAAAGATGTGTCCAATGCATTTCCTTATACATATTTCTCAGCATCTCCCTTTAACAAAGTACATAAGTCTACGTTTTTTTTATATATAGAAATACAAAGTGAAAGAAGCACGAAACACGGATCAATAAAAGCTGTCTGGAAGATATTATGAACACCAAGGATTTTCTACGGTATGCATAGTACACATGGGCTCAGTGACGATTATCCTAAGGACTCAGGATAGCTCTTCCGGTACAATTATATGGCTTCTCAACGATACTCCAATTTCACTTAAACTCAGATACATGAAACGGCAAACGTAACAAAAAATATTGATTATAATATGATTAACATTACATACATATGTGCACCCAGCAACTTCAAAGAAAGATGATTGCTTACATTAAGCCAAATTAATTCATACGCGTCATCATTCCCGTATAAAATAAATAGAATTATTGCAACATCATCATCTAATTCGATTATAAACGAATCCATCCCACAACCCCAATATTATATTCATATTATAAACCCAACTACAAACTGTATATATATGCAAAAGGCAATCCTAACAAAGATAAAATCATTTCCTGCATAAATATATGTATGAATCCTTCCTTCCGATTGAAAAAACACCGGTCAAATGCAAATTGCCAAAGGTTAGTATGAACGAAGCATTTCGCAATGCAATTGCACAATCACAACCTAAAAAAGGCTTTTAGCTTTAAAAGCGCGTGTACTGTGCCCATAGCGTCTAAGGTTTTTTACGGATAGAAATTTAGCACACTCATTCCAATCTACAATGTCATTTAGTTTATTGAATTTAACTTACCTAGAAAGTTCATTATTCCAGGATACATTCACATTGTTCCTTTCGTAGCACTACATCATTTTTGCATTCCAAATTGACTGTTTTTAAAGCACATATCAAATGCCTTTCTTTTACTGTGCATTTCTACTTGTCTTTATGCACGTGTAATAATGACAATACCCGATAAGGTTTAAAAAATCCCAGGGTATATGAATACACACGTGAAGTATCATACTTATAAATAATTCATTAAATAGCCTATTGACAGTCGGGATGTAATATGTACCATGAGCAAAAACTATTTGCTTATTTATTCATTTAAAGAAAAAACGTTCATCAAGAAGGATAGTAATATGCACACATTAAAACGCCTTCCCTTACTTCCATGTCCACACTGGATATAATATTCTTATTTAGTAACACAACCAACCATTATCAACAAACACTTTTTTATGTAAACGTTAATCACAATATGCAGGCTACCAAAAACACGGTACCAATGAATGAATAACAATGAATAACAGTAATTCGGTTAACAAGGAAGCCTTCTTCTCTGTAACGTCACAACACTTTCTGGGAATGTTGATAATTGAGCAAAATCTGTCTAATTTCCGAACAGTGTTCAAAAACAAGAGCTGGAGAGCATTTTTAACAGCTGACACGAGCTTTTTGAGTGTGGGAGCCCGTGTGTGTGTGGCAAGATCCAAGAGAGAGATTCCCTTTCAGGTTTTATATGCCATGCTATGCAAACTGCTCAAGAAAGGTGTTTTAGTTCCTGTGCAGAAGAGCCCATAAGAACGGAAGACCATGGATAACATAAGCGTACATGGCATGCATGTTGGTGAGCCTGGAGCTTATAGATATATAAAAGGATGCTTCATGTGTGGATAATATGGATGCATGGACAGACAAGCTGGATTTGTGTTTGTACACAGTGAATGAGTAATTTCCATAACTGGTCATGGATAATGTAGACTGGAGAAAAGGATTTCCAGTGGGAAATGGTTATTGTCATTGTTATTGTAAGTAGAAAAGGAAACAAAGGAGTTTTGCATAAAAAAGCATAGGAATACATGTATGCATTTCTGATATGGATATTATGCAGACAGTGCACTGAATAGTGTACAAAATATGAGAATGTACATGGAAAATGTATGTAGAAAGTATTTAAATTCACCCATCCGTCCATGCATGACAAAGAATGAATGGGAATGTTTATGATTTAACATTTAACCAGGGAAAAAATAGAAAACTGGTTGGTGCTGAGAAATTCAGTCATGGAGAAGAAGAGTAAGTAGTGCTCATACAATGTTGTAATATATTTCATTCATTTGTCTTTCGCTTTCCCACATTTTCTGCATAGTTTGGCGGATCATCATATCATCATCATGAAACACACAAAGGAGAAAAGCACGAGGAGGAAGTCGACTCCTCAAAAAAAAGATTCTGAGAATAGGTGTCAAGAAATGGGAAGAGAGAGAGAGCGAGATGGAGGGAGAGACTATCAAGTCATGAGCATGAATATAACTTTTCTCATTCATCGCGCTCTCACATTTATTTTATCTAATGTGTCATCTCACAAAACAGAGTCTCTCCAGAAGAAAAGGAGAGAACTTTGGTGTAGAATGATGAACAACTTTGAAGAGGGAGTGAAAGGAGGAAGTTGGTTTGGTTTGCTTGTTCTAAAATGAAAATCAGAGTTTACTAACACCACAACAGCCAAGCAACAGTCGTCGCATTTATGAATGTATAGAATAAATTGGAATAGTATGTGTGGAAGTTCATTGTGGACGACTGTATGCATGTATGTGTTATCTGACGGGAATAAAATTGTGAAACACAAGAAATATTGCTGAGACATCACCACCTCCTTGGCCATATATGTACAACAATAAATATAGCACCTAAAGCACTTTAACTAATATGTGTTCTTAGTTCTTATATACATAACTGAAAAGCATCCAGAGTTATATTTACAAACATGTTTGTAATGTAAAAGAACCCTTAAAAAGAGACAGAGTAGAAAGACTTTGTTCTGAAAAACTTCTAGTGTCTTACACATTGAAAATGTTATTCACCTCGTTTTTCCTTAAATCCCAATCCCACAACGACCATGTCGACGACGACACACACAACTAGCACGACTGTCACGTATGGGAATGGAGATTTGAGAAAATTATTAAAGCTTTCTCCTCCTTTTTTGCTATTCTTTGTTCGGCTTCACTTTCCCCGGATGTCTCCCAGCCCGAATTTGCACAATCCTTGTTTTTCATACTGTGGTGTCGGCGGATGCATCGTGTTTTGCATACTTATAAGAACATTAAAGGCAGTCATGCTAGACTTAAATTTATAATGAGCATCTTCTGCTTGGCTCCATTTTAATATCAAGTAGAAAAAATTTAGGACGCAATGTGCATGCTACAATTAATGTAAGACAGAAAGAAGATAATTATGCACGATGTTCCAACTAATTTCCTGTGAAACCCTTAGTGTAAACTGTGTACAAGGAACAAATAAACTTTGTTTTTTAACACGTTCGTTTCTCATTGCAACTCACATTTACTCCCTCGCATTGCTTCTAAATTGTAACGTACCCTGAAGCATGCATATATGTAGTTGTCCTCTGTCCTTAGCTCCCAGGGACATGTCTCCCTGTTTTTATGTCAAGAGAGAAGGACGACGGAACTCTGGATCTTGATCGTTGTCCAAAGGCAAAGACCTACAATGTTCACGAGGCAGAAACCCTATTTTACTCTTACGTAACTTTGTGACCATGAAACGAAAAGGACTACATAAAATAAACAAAAAATTGGGTAAAAATAGTGTGCCGAACTATAAAAAGTTACTTCTGGAATTTTTGCTTTCACTATAGCAGGTTAGGCTCAGGCCAAGGAGAAACTACAGCAGCAATAGTGAGACATTACGTGCCTTCTTGCCGTAACAACGGTTTGGCATGCAGCTCTTTTGGCTGCTTGAAAAATTCATAACAATTATATGCTTTCCTTGATTTTGTGTCAAAAATACGTTAAAGTTAATGAATATTATTTTGTACATTTTAGGAAAATATTCACGGAGAAGTAAATGTGCAATTAGGTACCTATATTTGTACATGAAAGAATGATGCCCAACAGATCCGTAACGGTTTAACAACACAGCACAGCAGAAAGCTTTACGTGAGTTGCAAGAGCCTCATGACTCGTAGCTCATTGTCGGTCATTCTGACTTTGAAAGTTAAACAATGAAGGGACTAATGTAGGAATCAAGACGGTACTATGCTTCTCTAAACTCACTCGATTGTCAGTTACCTAAATATGAACAGTCAATACCTGCGTATGTACATATTCAATAAAACATACGTTCCACTAACGACAAGTAAATTAAAAATATTCCATAAAATGAATGAATTGGTCGTTATTTTGTAAACAGCTACGCGGTAGCTGAACTCATTCGGTGGCGTCCTATTTGCTTCGCAACCATACAAACCTCCATCAATGCTTTCTTTAACACTCTAGTTGGCTTGTGATTTAGCAAGCATGTGAATGAATCGAACACCTCCAGCTCAATCCTGAATAGTTTATTTTATTGTTATCTCTAGCATGAAAAATTGAGAAAGTAGATATGTACCTCTGGTAACATTTACCAACTCTGGTAGGCATTTCGCATGAGGTGTGGTCATCTCAAAGCTGCTTGTTTCAATTCCGACCCTAAACAAAGTAAGCAAACGAACGAAACAAACAATTTTTATTGGGGATCAAGCAAGTTACAGTAACACACTCGCTTGGCAGTAGTCAACATCTAAATAGCTAATGGTTCAGTAGAAACACAATTAACGAAGTCAATAGTTGTGGCGATAAATAATCCATGACATGAATACGAACAGCTCATAGTTATTCATTTATATTAAAGATTAAGGATGAGAGCCATTTAAATTCCTGAAACAGGAAAACAGCACCAATAGGTCATAAAAAGCCGGACATTTCAAAGTAATATGCAAATTTCCACATATGAAGCAAACACATATATTTTATAAGAAAAATGACCAATTGATGTTACGTGCCATGGTTCAAAACTTTTGTCGGTTCATTATTGTAGTCATTCATTAGGACTTACTTTCATGCTTTTTGCTTAAACAAGCCTCTCTTTTATTTTGTAGTTTGCCTGCAGACTAAGGATGTGACTATTTCCTTATTGTATGACTTGATTCTGATTCTATATTTGATTCATGTTGCATTATATGGTGTTTGTTAAGGGTACTCGACAAAAACAAAATAGACCCTCAACAGGTATTAACCAAGAAATCAAACAGTAGCAGCCACAGAATCTATACTATTCATAAAGAACCCTATGGTTATGCATATATTTTGAATAATATGATTCTTGTTTTTAAACAAACAGCAACTACACGTGCACCTTCCACAAAGGTTGAAGGGACATGCGGCTTGGTTTAACAATTGTCGCTTTTTTTCCACCAATAATGAAACCATACTATTTACTACAACAAATAAAGGGTATCTACAAATGAAAGAGACTTTTGCTGCGCCTTGTTCCACATTCTTCTAAATATAAGTGTCGGGATTTATTCAACCCCGTCTGACAATGACTGTATAACTATTTCCGTCGATAATTCCTATACCACTAATTCCGCACAAGTTTAATGTTCTGGAACCTGGCAATACTTAACTGGACCTCAGCTACTGGTGCAAATAAATTTAAACAGATAGCTATGCTTCTAGTAATTTTATAATTATTTATTTTGACTTAAATAGCAGTTAGGACTGCTGGGCTATGCCCTCAAAACGTACATTAAAATTCTTTTACACAGAAATGTAGAGCCAGTGCTCTTCAGCTCTTCACGCAAGCTATGCTGGTGACCAACTGCCAACTTCACAAGAACAAATCCACAGACGGGCGTGCTGACAATTTCAAATTTTGTACATAAAAATAAACAAAGAAAAATGTCCCAGCTATCTCATTTTCCCCTAACCAACACTGGTCCTCACTCATTCCCAGCGACAATCAAGCTCCTGTTAAACCAAGCTCCTGCTCCTGTTAAACCAAGCTCCTGTTAATCTATTGTTTGTACATTTAATTACCTTAACATACAACGCAAAATAAAAAACTGGCTTGCCATTACCATCTTTAAAACTGAGGAAAGCTTATATAAGTTAGTTGAATTCAAAATTTAAGCTTAACCCGTATTCTTAAAGTTAAGAAATAGATTATCACAGGGCTTGGTTTATAAAATCACAAGCATATACTTTACATTTACAATTGTACGTGCATATGTCATGGGGAAGTCAGGGAGCAATAGCACTAGGGAGAAAATGTAGTTGGGAGGAGATGTGTTTGGGGATAAAAATCCCTATGGAGGAGATGTGTTTGGGAGAAAGAGCATCATGGGGAGGAAATGTCCAAGGGTGAAAAAGCCTAGACTCGGATTTACAGGTGCTTAAATACAGTCTCTTTCATTTTTAGGTACCCTTTAATCCAGACATCCTGCATGAACATAACTTTACCCTGACCACTGGTCAAAAGGTACCATACATCAGAAAGTCATACTTTCATCCTTTATATGTATATATTATTTTATCCATAATATTTCAGCACAATACTCTTTTGTACATATATATATTATTCTCTTGCATATTTTTAATGTACATACCTATACACATAAAATGTACATGTTTCGATTTACAAGTTTACATATCAGTTTCTTCCCTACAGTTTACTGTGACAGTTTCAATAGTTTACGATTGGTATCATAATAGCAAATCATCTATAAAGTAATTTTCACACTTATCGAATACTTTGTATTAAACACGCTATAAAAGCCAATGCAAAAGCACACCGAACAGAACAAGGCATTCTTACATACAGACATAGTTCACCTGGCACAGTGACAAGGGCAATAAGCATTCGTTTTCCCGACAGTTAAGACAGCTTGTCAACAACGCAACTGTTTGTAAAATTTGATTTCTAAGAAACTGGAGTTTTGTAGAAAAGTCAGTAACAATCTTGTCGTGGCGTTACGTGAGTCGTCAAGAGCCTCTCGGAAAAGTTGCAATATTCTACTTGGGCCATCATTTGTATGGTATGTAGTAATCATCATTAAAGGAAATATAAATAAATTTCATCGATTTACATAACACCACCGAACCGAGCCGAGCCGGAACGGCTTCGGCCAGAGCCGAGCTGGAGAGCTTCTGAGCAACCAGTAGTCGGCAATGTTGTGGAATGACTGTGGGAGCGAGCGTCAAGCAGTTTCGCTTGTCATTTCCATATATTTAGGTTGCCATTTGGCATTATAGGTTTGCAAGTGTGTGGTTTCATGTAAGTTTGCAATGTTGTTTGGGATGGTTGGTGAAATACAATATAATTTTTATGTAGTTCATTGATTGCGTCAAAAAAAATTGTGTTGATAAATTTTAACGGCTTTGGTATTGTAATTGACCTTCAAAATTATAATTAAGATGATGGTGATGTTATAAGCATCTATCATTAGCATAGTTTTTGTAAGGGTGTTAAAAAACATACCATGTTTTTTTATGTGACGCTATATAGCATTCCTGGTTGCTAGATGGGAGACACAGTAGTGTAAAGAAAAATAATATAAATTTGGTATAATGCTTTAATGGGATTCAAATTTGTTTAAAATGTTTTAATTAACTAATGGGTTATTTTTTTGGTTGGTTACAGGTAGACCAGGAGGAAGTATAACGGAGGACGCTATTGTGTGAAGATTACGGTTGTTTTGGAAAGGAGAAAATTTGCGACGTAAATTTGTAGGAGAAATGGAGTCTTGTCATGTTGGGGAACAGGAAGTTACGTCGACAACGCAGTCCTTTGGAACTACGCATGTAACGCAGATGCTTGGCTATGTAACTTGTGGAATGCCAATGCTTGGTGATAGCGTGGAGAAAGGGTTAGGGAAGAATGAAGGGGATGGGGGAATGAGTGGGATGAGTGGGATGGAAACGGAGGAGACATTTCCAGAGGACCTTAGTATAGTGCAGAGGAATACAGTAAGGGTTAGTAGCGAGTCGGAAACTGATCAGAGTGGTGCGTATTATAGTAGTAGGAATACCCCGGAGAGACAGTTTGAAGAGTATTCTTCACCGATGGATTCGTCAATTTTGGATAGTCCGGAGTCCATTGGGTATCCTCCGAGTGAGACGACGATTAGTGCGGCGAATTTGTTGGTGGCTCATACTGGGGAGAAGGAAGATAAAGAGGTGATAAATCAGTGTCCGGTTATTATTGCCAAGTCAGATTATTTCCAGGAGCTTGGGTTAGAAGAGTATTTTAAGGTATTTAGAAATGACAAGAGATTTGTTTGAAAGTAATTTTATGAAGATTTGGAGGTAATTAATGAATATTGATTGGTATTTTTTGGTTTGAAACAGAGATGCAAAAAACTTCGAATTAAGAATTTTAACAAAGACACAAGGCAGTGCTTAACGCGTATGTGGAAGGAAGTGGAGATGCATGCTGTTCCAAGGCCACAAATGATGTCGATGTATATGAACAAGACGTTCTCACTTCGTAATCAAGATTTGTTGTATCATGGTTTAAGCATCCGTAATGCGGTGGCTATATACCCTGGATTGCGGGATTTCGGACAGGTTAAAGATCTGATTAGTCGTAAAAAAGTAGTTAATAAAGATCAGTTTGGTTAGAGTATAAATTTGTATTGATTTTTTAAATTACAGCTTCGTGAAGAGTTTCAGCGTGTGACTGGAAAATGTGTGGAAGAGTTTGATAGTAACCTAAAGCGAGTTTTGAAACATTTTTTTAAACAGCAAGTTGATAGGAATGATTGTCCTCGGGAACTTTGTGGAATGGCACTGAATCCTGCACAGTACGGGATCCCAGAGAACCGCGGTAAGTCAGTTATTGATAGTTATGTGGAGTAATAAAACTGTTAAAAAAGGACAGTGTACAATAATAAAGTCTATGACTCAAATCTTCGATACTTTTAAATTACACAGTCCAAAAGGCCGCTTCCCGTATAATCGTTTACTCATGCGCCCAGACAATGAGAAAATGGGAAAATGTAATTTTTCATGTGATTACTAAGGTGAGTTATTAAGAAATCTTGAAACTATTTGGCTTTAATTATCTATAAACCGGGTATTAAAATAGAGTTATTGTTACATATGTATTTGTATACTAATTTTTTGTTAATTTGAAATAGGGGACAGAGCAAGTATTCACGAGTGCCAACGTACCTCGTCTTCAACCTTTTGTCGTTGTTCGACAGAACCCATTCTTAGATAACTGCGCCGATGTATACTGTGAGAAAGTTAAGATTTTGGCGTCTGTAGGATTTTTGAAGGCCATATTGGCGTGCTATTATTGTTATTACGTGTTTAATTTAAACTATCCGACGATTGATGAAGACCTTTTCAAGCCTTTCGACGACATTCTCCACATGACTAAGCCAGCAAAACGTGTAGAACGTCGCTGATTAACTTTTAGAAATAGGTTAACTAACTGGTGAATTTTGTTGTAAGGAACTTGTAATAATCGCCGATGAAATAGTTATATAATACGTATAGTATTTAAATTTTTGTTTAAGAAATCAATATACCTGTTCCTAGTTAATTAATAAGTTAATTAATTAATCAAGTCTTTAGTCAAGAAACTTTGCAATGTATTTAAAAAGGATTTCTAGTTTTAAGTCGTGTGATAATGTCGAGATAAAGAAAACATGAGCGCACATTACATACTCTTTTTATTTTTTCACATAGTTTATTGTAGTGGACAGTTTTTATAAAGAAACCTTATAAATTAAGATATATTATTCAATCTTTGAATGGATACTTGTTTTACTGCCCGTTTCATGATTTTTTTTACATGAAGTAACAATCTGTGCGGTTTATTACTAACTTACTGACTTAAAATTTACATTCACCTTTCAACAAAGATCAGTACAGAAATAATTATTTGTTTATCAAATTTTATCACTTTCAGTTACACCGGGTTTATTAAGTAAGCTAACTAATTACCTTAGAGATTGATGAGAACGACTTCTTTATAACATACAAAAACTCAGTTAACTAGACAATAAAAGCATGAATATAATTCTTAAAGGGTTAACATTCGACGGTTACAATAAGTTTTCGTTTTATTAATACTGGCAGAATACATTTAAGAGTAATGGTACAAATAGTTCTCTAAGGGAATTGGTATCGTCCGCAAGGCTAACGCCTTGTACATATATATCTACCCAAGAATATTATTTCAAATTGTGTTATAACAAGTTTCTGATATTTTTTCATACTTAAAAACTTCCAGTACATTTTGACGAAGTCTGCTTCTCCAGAAAATTAAACGCGTGTAGGTTTTGTAACCCTATAATTAGTAAGGCACTTCAGTGCCCTGTTCTCCAGCTAGCTTAACACGAAAGAGACAAAAGAAATCAAATATCTGGTGTACTGTTTGCGGCTTCAATCACGCATGACTTTTTAAGCAGGGAGTAACTTAATCAAACATATTGCTAACCATGGCTCCAATGCAATGGTTTATGTACACACACGGTCGGCTCAACCCTTTTTGAAAGAATTCTGTTCTTCAACGAACTTTTCATATAAAAATCAGGATCTGTGTTACCGTTGACATTTTTCACTTTCCTTGGCATATCAACTTCTTTGGTATTCTTAAAAGCATTCCAGTATCCTGCTTAATGTTCTTCGCAATTCTTTACTCAAATATCTTCACTCAACCATCTTAATCTTGGTCGACTGCCATTTAAGAACAATAGGCTATTAATGGTAACCATTAATACACATATGCAAGGCCGTCTTGCATAGCAAAAAGGTCCATATTCCATGTGCACATTTTGTGTATAGGTATTTAGTAATTGTCACAACCACTCTAGTAGGACAAACCCAACTTCTTATTACTCTGTTACTTGTCGATGTCACTAGTTTCTACTTTAGTGTAGAGGTAATTCAAAATTATCAACTAATTTATACAAAATTAATTATTAAACAAAAACATTTGGATAAAAAACAGAAACGAAATAGATTATCAGAAATAATAATGAGATATTAAATGCAATTTTTTTAACACGCAACAAACTTTCTTACTATTCTTAACATAGTAATTCCTGACTAACTGAATTTACATTACGTTTGATTCTAACAAACGTACAAAACAATTAAACCATTTACGCATTTCGACATCTTCGCTTGAACTCAATTCTTAAGTTACTAAAAGAAATTTGGTATTAAGTACATGGGATAACATTACAAAATTACATTAAGGGCGCAGTCTTACATTTTCTGACGACTGACAACATAAACATATTTCTGCCCATCTTAACGTAATTCCAATACGTCGTGCCATGTAAGGTTAAATAAACCCAATACAAATAACAACAATGAGAAACATGCATTCCCCGCGACATAACATCAGTTCATGTTATTAACGTAGAAAGTTATCACAATTAGTTTAAATATTTCCATCACCGATGACCAATATTTAGGTTATGCTGCCAGTTGCAGTTGTACAATCAGTTTTGAGAATGAGATGAGCGTATCATACGTTACGCAAAATGTTTTGTGAATTATTCCTTCTTCACGTCATCCTTCGATTTGTCCCTTCTACCGTTGCTTGAATGACTTAATCCATTTTCATTTCCACTTGTACTTGTTGAAGGCTGCGTACCATTCCTTGGAACTAAGACAACATTACCATCAGCTGCATGTTGCAAATTGTATTCGAAAGGACTGTAGGGACTCCCATCGTTGTCTCTTAAAGCCTACACACAGACAAATATTAAAAAATTAATTTAAACTGAAAATCTACATTGTTTAACCTTATTACCAGTGGTGACTTCAAAAACTTAGTCATTGTAAATAAAAACAAACAATACTGACTCTTACTTGAAAAACTGTTCTATACAAAAGACTGTAGCGCTCTTTCAAATCCGTTCTGCGCGTCAGTAAACCTTCTTGCTCCCGCATCAAAGCCTGCTTCTTCTCTCGGATTCTTTGAACTTCATCCGCTAATTGAAGAATTTGATCTAACTTTCGTTTTCTACAGTTCTGTGCAGCAACCTATGAAAAAACAAACACCAAAATAAAAATGTAGACGCCATAGTCTTAACACTTTTTTCTATTAACAACTCTAGTTTCCTCTGTACTAAAGTACTTGATCACTATTTTGTTAAGTACAATGGGAAATACCAAAACAATTAAGCCAAAGCAGACCCAGAACTGATACTGAGTCAGCACTCAGCATCGACAATTGGACGAAGCGTGGCAATATGCACTACACCTACTACCGAACATATTTACCAATATTAAAATAGTATAGGTACAATTGTTTACTCTTTTGTTTCTCCTTCTGCGGTGGTTTTGATGTTTTGAGAAGTGGGTTGTCAGGATGGGTGGGAGGTAAAGCGTAAGTATGATTTGATTGTGAAGGATCCATAGGACCAGGCATTGATCTTGGCCCTGCAAGAAGCCAAATTCAATATTTACCAATCACTGCTTATCATAATATCTATTCCAAGGTATCTCCTAGAAATATGAGAACTTACCGTTTTGGTATCTTCCAAAATCGACACTACAACTATATTTATCTAGATCTAGGGATGACCCTTGCGACGGCGTACTGCTATGTTGAGGGTATGGAAGATGAGATGGTAACGGATAAGGATGACTGCTCTGCTCTTGCTGGAAACGCTTCCCAAACATGTGGTGCTTCTTTTGGGCAACTGGTCCACCAGGAACACGACTTCCATCTTTGTAGTAGTCATATCCGCTAAGTTTTCCCCTATTGAAAGACAACCAGGCACAAAATACATTTTACTTGCGTTTCTATTATTGTAAACTAATTTATTTCAAAAACCTATACAAGAATTCCAAGAGGAATACCTTGAATAATCCATTGAATAAGGGGAAAGATCATGTGGACCATGAGGATGAGAATCAGCATCAACCCATTCATTATCAGACATGGGTGGATCGGTAATCGGTGGTACTCTCTCGGATCCCATCGAGCTCACTGCGCTATCACTGGATGCTTCCATACGGTCTTCTGTGGACGTGCCACCGGTTGCTCCTAATACGGAGCATGCCGATGTTCCATTGTGAGACACATTTGGCGGAGGTCCTTGTACTACATTTCCAGGAGCACCTACGGTTGTTAGGTTTGAAGATGGAATACCATTATCCATGACTCTCATTGCATACATTCCTAAAATCGATATGATACAAACCATGGTTAAAAATTTTTGCATTTTGGAATCTGGTTCATAATTATAATTTGCAACATAAGTCGTCACTTCCTAGCAAAAGCAATATTCTCGGCTTTTTTACACCTACTCAGTTTTGCGAACGCAGACCTATGCTATGCATTCCAAAGTAACCCTGACGTTTTCGCAAAAAAATGCACTTTTATACCCTTCCATGGGACATTGGTATACCATATATTCCATGCAAACTTTTTTATGACAGAAGTTGATTAAAAGGAAAGTTTTAAAGGAATTGTTTCCTTGACATGAGCACCTGTGACCCTAGCACCTAACAGGGACATCCAGAGTTTAATTGGAGAGATGGGACGGATTAAGTTCACCTGGAGTAATTGTAAAGTTTCATAGATATTATCAGAGGGTTGGAGAGTTTTAATTGAAGGAGACCAAGCTGGAGGACTTTTGCTGAAAGTATTGCTTTAAAGTTTAAGGAATCAAAGGCATTTACCAAAGGGGATTGCTTCGCGGGAATGAAGGGTTTTAACTGGAGGAATTGTTTGGAGGGTATCTAGCTTCCGTATATTAGCATTCGTGCGTTTGTATACTAAGCAAAGAAAAATGGGAAAACAATTGGGTAAGCATGCATGCATAGAGATATGCATAATGGCAGGATTTTTGCTGTCTGATAAAAAAATTTGATGATATTTTTTTACAAGAAACAATTCACGAAGTAGACAAATATGATTTTGCTACAATGGGGAATTTTTAATATAATTTTCTACAATGCTAAAGTTATCACAAAATAGACAATATAAAACAGTATGAATTTAAGCCTATTAAACTACTCCATGTGCTATTTTAAGATTTTACTGTCGCCGTGTTGTTTATGTAACACAAGGAATTACCATTGTGAAAATAAAAACCCTAATTATTATGTCCAACTTTATAAAAAACGGCCTGCGTAGATGGTATTCTTGCCTTTTCAAGAAAAAGGGAATTTCCATTCTAATCCTTAACTAAACACTCTAACATCAAGCATTGCGACAGTCTACACAAGCATAATACTCAAGGAAGCGCAAATTTTTCAGGGACAAGTTGTACCATAAACACCTTCAGAGAATGTCTCATTATCTTGAATTTTTACGACAACAAAAGTATTGGATTTTATAACCTTGAATGGCTTCAGTTAATAAGGTACGAAAATAGACATGACTTCCAAAATACGGAAAACAAAAAAGCTATCTTTGTAGACGGTCAAGCTCATCAAGTAGAGTAGAATATAGCTTTTTCGTTAGTGTAGATTAATTTAATACTTGTAATAATAACTAGTTGACGTAAGACGTTATACTATGGAAGCAGCGAAAGCAGGTGCGCATACTCACCTACATATAATCG
>JAHZNG010004834.1:0-12048 GCA_027744375.1 Orchesellides sinensis
GGACGCATTGGAATAAGTATGCAGAAAATGAATCCCAACGGTAAAGACAACGATTAATGTGGTTCGCTTCTCCTAACTTATTACTGGTGGTGGTTTCAAGGGTGCTGTTGGTTTTTTTTTCGGGATGTTCATTCCTAGCGTGCTCAATGTGCCTTGCATATCTAAAGCAAACTCTTAACAATAACTCTCCCTGCATAAGCTTACACCACAGTATATGATTTTGAAAATCTTAAAAATTTTGAGAGTTGGTAGAAGAAAAAAATTGGGATTTGTTTAGTTGAAGTAATTCAGGCAGAGTTCTGAATAACTATCTTGTACAACTGCTTAGACTTCTTATACTACTGCCTCCAGCCTGTTTTGTCCCAAGTTGATAATATGCAAAGCCCGTCATACAGTATCACTTTACCTTGACTTAGTATTGTCAGAGGGAACGTTTCTCTGACATTTTCATTTTTGAATATTTTGATCATCACAAAGAAAGCAACTTTCTTTTAATACAGAAGAAAATGTCCTTATTATAAAACGCAACAAAATCGGGGAGATTGGAAAAGGCTTAGAAACAACAAAAGAAGACTGGTATATATGTTACGTTACAAAAATGTCTTTAAAGTGCGTGGTACCCTCTGCTTGCCTCGTTTTTACAGTGAAGTTGGAGAAACTACGAATATATATTATCTACGGCTTCTTGTTCTTCTCCTACTGGAAATTCTGATAGTTTTCATAAGCAACCACACCATTTAGTATGCTTCTCTATATGTGATCCTACATGTTTGCAAAAACTAACGGGTGGATGGATGGTCGTAAGCATGCATATCATTGTTGTAGTAGGTGTTTAGTCAGGCAAGCAAATAATACGCATCCTTTCCCTTTTTCTCTCTCCTTCAATTATTTCATGGATTCCAGTATTCAGCATTTTTTTTACACAGGATTGAAAGACATTCATTCACCTCTTTTTACCCTGCAAAGAATTCCCTTCCCTGGCTACCTTCTTATGATTGCTTTTTGTAAATGTTACAAAACACACAAGGCTCTCTCCTATTAACTACGCGCAACAAAGCATTCCTTGTGCACCAGTGTACCTTTTATTTATCCTTTTTTCTGTTAGATACATTCGTAATATCTTGTTCTTTGTAGTGCATAGGCTTACGCTCCCATTTTGCGTCTTCAATATCACTGAAAAAGGCTTTATATTAGAATTCCTCACCACTGATAATAATCTTGCTGGATTAGAAAAGGCACAAGCAAAATGCATATCTACATATTTCATGTGTACATATACAAGCATACGCTACATGTTTATTTTCCTTCTTAAAAGAGATTGCTTACATTTTTAGTGAAAATAACATTAAATTCACCGGTTTTTCAAGCATGTTTTTGAATACTTGTGTATACATGTTGATACCCTTTCCTTCCTTGTGTGCCACACAACACACAAAGTGGCTAGTGGGATATAATCATATACATTTACTATTTGCAAGAATTTGGAGAGAGAGAAAAAAAATTGTTCATGCGATCCTGCCAAACTTTGGTGTATGATAAATGTTCAAACAGCCGCATTTTTTGGGTATTATGTAACTGTCCATTCTGAAGGAATGGGATGGCGTGTCTAGTTAAATGGTGAAAGAAGGGCTGAGTTTTTTATGGGAAGATGATAGTCACTGAGCTTGTTATAGGCATTCTAGAAATTTTATTTGACTTCAAATATCCACCTAAGTACTAAGTCTTTGCATGGAAGATCAATCAAGATTTTGTAAGGACGAAAGAAAAAAATCCTCAAACAGGATAGTTTGTATATCCCATGGCTTGTATCTGTATCTACTTTTTAACATTTTTTCCTCTCGTCCTTTTATTGTACGTTTTTTAGAAAAAAATACACGTTTTAAAAGTACTTTGGCCACAACAACGTTGGAAGAAAAGTTGAGACGATTTTTTCAGCTAAAGTTTCTTTTTCATTCATGTATGTCTGAATGTAATATGTCAACATGTGTATGAATGTGTTAGTCTCTGAAGTAGTACCTTTTTTATTCTTTTCTGGACAGTATTGATACTACATTGTGCTGATGAAAGGGAAAAAATACCGGGTCTTCCAATACCAATGCCAATATACCGTAACTAACAACCTTAAATCAACAGCATGAAAGAGAAACCGTACAATATGCGATGTCGAACAATTTGCATAAAAGTTTTTGTCATGGGTTTAAATTGGATTTGACAAAAAGTTATTACGCTTTGAGCTTTTGTGACAATATAGGCACCTGTTTTAGTTGGATGTGGGATATTATTTTTAGCTGAAAACAAGCCTTTTGTATTATTGTTGACTTAGCGAGATAAAACATGCCATAATATTTGCTTATAACTAAAAAATGAACAAATTGTCATGGATTTTTTATCATAGCAGAGATTGATTGACTATTGAGCATTTGTTTGTATTGTGATGACATAAGCAACAGTTACACCTGATGTTAGCATCTCATAGTGATCCTAATTAATAAATTAAATGCACAATTTTAAAATGGTAGATTGTGTATGTATTGTATATTTATCGTTTTTTGAAGCAAAGCTTACACTAAAACATAGTGAAAACAAAGTGGTCCATTATTCCTTCATTTCATAGTCTGACTAGCTTACTGATTCTACTTAAAATTCTGATGATCTACTTTGCCAAATTTATATTTACATGTGAGTTAGGACCTCTCAGTTTTATGTGTTCGTCTATCCTTTCTTCCGGCAAATATTCTAATGTTTTAGTAAGAATTTGCTATTTGTAGTAAACGCTGAATTGCACCAGATGATAATAATGCAAGGCACTGCCATTCTACTTAATACAAATTGAAGTCACCAACTGGAATATTTAATCACCATTTGGATACCCTCCGCGTTAGAATTTTGATGGACTGTTTAGGAAATATTGTTAATTCACGAACCATTACGTTATGTATATTATTATCTACATAGCACGTGAGACTATAACTTATGTGAGAAAGCGCCTTTTCTATGGATATTTTTTACAGTCCAGTTAACACAGATACGGTATCCTTTTCCTATGTAGAGTGCCATTTGGGAATATGGTGACTGTAGAATGGACACTGACGTCAATTTCTTGCTCACTCCCTTTTTTGCTGAAGTTACTTTTGGTGCTAGGTCATATTACTTACATCTACATAAATATATTTATGTATGGCCACAAAATGTTATACTTTTAGCAACAAAGAAAACATTGCATGGAAACGAAACGTAGTGAAAAGTACTTTACTCAAAGAGAAAATATAGGGAATGAGCAAAGATCCCTTTTTTATGTTTCCTTTGGGTATACTTACTTAGTGCGTGAAGCCAAACAATAATTGTTGCCTCACTTGTTTCCATCTGTCTGTGCTTTCACTATCGCTTTATTATTGGAATAAGAGCCTTCCTTGCTGTCTGCTTTCCTCTGCTTTTCGATTCTCTTTCTGTTACTGACATTTTATAATGTCTTCCTTAGTACAAGATATACTTAGGTATACGTTGACCATCCTATTCTCACGCCATGGTTACAGACGGATGTACTAAACGTTACATGTATATTTAACTACAATGATAATTTCTCCATATTTTCTGTTGGCGCACAAGAGTGTCGTCATGGGCTGTGAGGACACTATATTGGAAGCTGAGAGAATGGGGGTACTGAAATACTGTAAACTGTACCAGTATACATATGCACAGAATCGTTGTAAACCATATTGCTTCGTAGAAAGAAGACACACAGTGTCTTTTACTTTCACCCTTCAGATTTTCTAGACTTCCGTCTCACTCATTCTGTTTTCGGGCTAGCTTGTCAGCACTACTTATGTATAATTCAATATTAAGACGACGATAAGTACTATATACAAAAACTACTTTGGACTTATGTTCCACCAAGCATTTCAGTATAACAGCAAAGCATCTCTTAAGATATGGACATTCTAAAAGCACAATTTCAAGCAAGTGTAATATTTAATAGATGGTGAAAGAAGAGTTGAATCGAGAAAGAATTTTTACTTGAGAATATATACCGTAATCGTCTTAGTGTTTTCTCTTGTAATAATGTGCAGCAGTTGTTGTTGAAGCAATACATATACACACCCACGTGTACATATACTTCAAAGAACGTTACCAACTCGCTGTATGCTCATATGAGGGAAGAACATGCAGTACAAGTAGGAAAGGGTTGACAGGGCATCTATATCGAGACTGACAAGGAGAACGGTCCATTAATCTTTACCTGTTATGCTGATGAATAGTCTTGGGAGGACCATGGGAGCAAGTTTGGCTTGCCGACTTTCTCCTTCCATTTTACCTTTCTGTATTTCTCACTGACGCTCTGTGTCTGACTCCACACATGTTTCTCTTTCTCCGTTTTCTAGAATCGCACTTTGCCATTGTAGCTGCTTAGCCACTTGAATAATTCGTCTTTTCTACTAGAGAAGTTAGTCATTCATCACTTAGTAAAGTATCATTCACATTTTCACACCTTTCGGCTCAATTCCTTTTCTATGGTGCTTAAGAGATGCAGGATGAATACGTATTATTTCATGTGTCCGACTTCAGATAATGAATACATTACAGGAATGACAGGCAGTATCGTTTTTGGTTTCTCACCACGGCATTATAACAGCCTGTGAGTGTGCGGGCTATGTCATAAAATCCATGGGCATGTGCTACAGAATCAAAGTTAAGGTGTTATCATAATGACTTTTTTATGGTTTTACAGAAGTAGTCTACTACAATTGAACCAGTTGGTCATCATTTTGAAATAGAAGGTTACATTTTTAACATTAGGATTCCAAGTTCCAGAATCCACTTGCATTCAATCTTGTTCCACAAATAAACAATACTACTGTGAACATAACAATCATTATGTACTGACATACATGCATGCATTCATTCTTATACTCATGACTCATAACAAACCAAATGAATATACGAAAAAGAGTTCGAAAATATTTGTTGTTGTAAAATTATATGTCAAAAGGGTTGTAACAAAGGGTAACATAGTTGTGCCAAACATGGCTTTCGTTTGTAAAATAATCCACTATCCAATTAGCCTATATATGATAAGTAAACAGAATTTCGTGTAACTCAGAAATTGGTTTTTAGTAATGATATGCTATTCGAGAATTTTAAAAAAATTTCTGTTTACCATGTCATCATAAAAAACACAGCAATGTATGCTTTCGAGTAATTGAAAATTGATATGCTGTATTAAATGACATTTGCTGCCGGATTTATCTCAGTAACTTGTACCGTTGTGCTGAAGATCTTACACTGACTGCAGGTTTTTAGGAAGGCTGTTCTCATGTTTAATACAACTTCAAGATTATTATTATTAAAACTAATATATGTTAAAACTGATGTATTATTAAAACTGATGATGATGAAATGCATACTTGTGCTATCTAGTACAAATTCTTATTTGAAAATGATCATAACATATTTAGTACCTTCCAAACTAGTAGTTTTAAACTGTAATACAAGTTTTAAGTGTTTATAGTTAGAGCCATCGATGCATGCATAAAATGAATACATTTTAATTAAGTACATCAATAAATAATATTGTACTGGTTTTATACTTTAAACAGGCATCCAAATTTTAAGCTGTCACGGCAGAATGGGCGCAAACGAAGAAAAAACTGAAACATTGGGATTACAAGATGTACTTGACACTTTCAAATGGCACAATACGAGACTACATTTAAACCTAAACGAGAGTGTACATTAAGCAAGAAAACAGTTTTTTACAGTACACAACTACTACGGTGATAATTGTACAACATTATAGGACTTACAGTCAACCATAAAACAACCAACATCATAGAAACAATCGGCAACAAATGATTTGTTTGTATAATAATAAAAACCATTTAAGTCTTGAATGTATCTGTAATTCTAAGGTGCTACATTTCTAATAACTGTATTTTTATTAAAACCTATACAATGGGTTATATGATTGAGATAAAGTATTAAATGTGTTTAGCTACAGTGTATTAATGTATATTTTAAATAAGTAATGGAGTGCGTGGAGCTGACATCTCATCCTGAATCCTGGTGCGTGATAGTATTTATACCTACATACCTTAGTACACCGAAAAGTGTGCTGAATATATGGGACAATTCTTTTTTCATTACAGAGAAGGTAAGGAAATAGACTTAATTTGTATACCAATAGAAGCTAAGTTAGCGATTTAATTCGTCATCGAGGAATACAACAATTTTGTAAAATAACTCTAACTCTACTCTACTTTTAAAGAAAAAATATCGTTTTATATAACAAATAATTAGAGTATAATGTTTTTGAAAAAATTTTAAAAAAAAATTCCAAACGTAGGTATGCCATTGGTGAACTACAAAAGGTAAATGGTTCACGTTAGGGTCTTACTGATATAATGCATTTCCAATTTTTGGAGAGTTGGAATTTCTCACAGTTCTCCTGTAAACCACGACTGATTAAATATACTATAACTAAATATAAGAATGACTAAAAAGTAATAATCCGTATTGTATACCTTATGCTAAAAGAGTGGTCAAAATATGAGAAAATGTAGCAAACATGTGCTTACAAGGCTTACAAGTCGCTAGACTTTCAATCATCGAAATATATATTGACGTTAATAATTATTATAAACACAACAATAACGTAGAAACTATGTTGCCGTCAATATTCGGCTTTTGAATTTTAAAATGGAAAGTAGCACTTTTCTTGCAATCTTTTACAACAGTTGAATATATATTTAGGTTAGGTTTTTTGATATTTTGGAGAAGTGAGTGCAATACGTGATTAGTATCAAAAGCACAGTTATAATTTTACACTTAAACAAATACGATAGGAAAGTCCTATGCAAGTTCTTAGTTTGCCTGGAACCTTCAGTGCAAAATTAAAATATAAGGTTTGGGATTTTGGTATACAAGAATAATCAATTGTTGCGAGTCTTGCGTAAATGAACCCCTTTATACTCAACATATATTTATTACAGTATTTTGGAGAAAATCTTGCGTAGCATTGAATGCTGGGATGACAGCAAAGCCATGAGCCCCAGGTGCTTGTTCTTCATCCTAGCACTCAATTGCAGTTTATGAGCGAACAGAACACAAATGGGTAAAGTACATGTAAACTAGATAAAGTAAAAACGATACCATATGCTGTGCATTTAAACTAAACAGAATTATTACAAGAGATTGTGTGAGAATGGGGTACTTTACTACTTACTCCTAAATTAGATCATTACACATATATATCTTTACTAGTCAAATAGGAATATAGAATGAGTTATACAAGCTACAGTAAATGAATGACTTTGTTGATCAGCGAAATGTGTACATTAACGAGTAGGAAATTTTTCTGGATAACTACAAATTTAGTGGGAAAATTACTATAAACTTTTTTGATTCCGTTAAAAACACACTGCTAAACAATGTTTAACTAATTACTAAATAGTGTATTTGTTACGTTCAACTAATTGCTGGAAGGCGCGAGTAACCGGAGGAATTTAACTGCGACAATCTTCACATTGTGACATGAATGAAAAAAACTTTAAAGTAGACATGCATCGCCAAAATGGAAACTGACTCAAAGCTATATATGTCGTTGCGGCAGCAAAAGCCACACACAAATTATAAAAATGCATGAAGACGGAGAGACCTACATAACATACCTTTTGACAGCGTATTTTATTGACAATTATTAATGAACAAAGTTTTATTGTTACGACAACAATAAATATGGCAATCATGAAAACTATATAAACTGAAATGATATAAAATATTGGTAATTACTAAGCGTATATTATTTAGCATGTAATCTTACAGAATCTGCGGATGGGTACGTTACAACTGTAGCTTCTGTGACCCAGTTTCATCATTTTTTAGTTTGATTTTACTTGAATGGTATGTTGAATGGTGAGAGGTGTTTGTTCTTCTTGTACATCCTGTTCCAACTTTGAATTAAAGTAGAGTAACTGGAAAATCATAAATACTAACTTTAATAGGACGGGTGAGTGATAAAACTGATTTATAAAACTAAACATGTTTACGAATTCGAACGATCGAAACATAATCACGACGAATGTGTTACAAGGTAAAAAGGCGATAATTGTCATAAGCGGATTGTTCTACGACTATTGTGGCGATTTATTGGCGAGACATATTGACTTGCAGAAGAGAAAGCCCCAAGTGTTCTACAAAAAAGTAATAATAGAGAAAATGGTTCATAAAATAGTTCAACCATTTATGATTACATACTTGTGCAATCCATGATACTGCTACTATGTATATGATAAGCGTCTTTGTGACAATTCAATTACAATATGTAAGCCTCCTGTTTGTATGGTATAAGAATTGTAGTACAATAATTTTACCTACCAGTATATACAGCAAATATGTATGTACTATATATATTATATGGTAAAAATAAACTAAATGATATGTAAACTAAGTACTTTTACAAATGAAAAATAACCTCAAACTATTAAAGGAATGTGTCAAACATGAGACAAGATGGGAAGGTAAACAGTAAGGAGATTTTGGTTTGAAGATGGTAAAAAACAGTACTGCATCGATGATTATGTTTTTAGTGTTCAAAGTAAATCACTTTGAATTATGGTACTCTATATATTCCTGTATTCTCCTCTGCGCATATATTCTCCTTGTTGGTTGTAATCAAATGTATTAGAGTTGGTTAATATATATATATTCCTGTTCCAAAGGACTACTACAAGCATTATATATGTATTATCTATTTAAATACATATTTGGTATCACTATTTATTACAAGTTGATCCTTAAACTCTGAAAATTTAATAAACAAAAAATGAAGCAAAATAGTTAATAGTTACATATATACTCTCCTAATTATTACCATGTTTTATTCACCCATCGCATATGTTTTTGTTTCATTTCACATCAAGTACGAAAATCTGATAGTAAGTTAAAGGAAAACATTATAATATAAGCATAAATTTATCATCGCTATAGGGGTTTATTCTAGCTTACTCCGTATTAGGTTTCACGGTATTGCAAACAGACGTCTAAACAGTCAACCGAACCACCCACAAAATCGAGATGGAGCAGCGGTACTATAAGTAAAAGGGTAAGTGAAATCTTGGATACGTTTTATATTATCTGGTGTAAAGGGAATCCACACTGATTACGAGTCTCAAGATGCTGTGATCTAAATTCTAAACTCAGCACAAGTGGGGCGTTTTGAAGGACTCTGTAAGTAGTTTGGTGTGCGTTAGTTAAAATTATGACAAGAGTTTAGAAATTTCATTGATTAAATCTAGAAACTTTAGAGGAAGTGTGATGCATAAAAGATTGGTGTATCCCTACTTTGAAATCGATTTCACAAATAAAATGATAGAATTAGAAGTATATACAGGATATACGTACATAAAATACTCACAATCCAAATTGAATTTTCATTCAGAACCAGCAATGAAAACTAGAAGCTTCAAGTTCCGATCGATGAAATCGAAAATTGCCTCTGAGGAAAGGCAGAAAAAAGTGTAAATCAGTCCAATAATAATAACAGAATTTTTTTACTAGGAAAAACTTATTTTTAAACTTCTTTGTTGAAAAGCGCATCTGCAACTGCCGTACAATGGAGACACAGTGCTATTGATACATATTTACTTAATGAGTACATCAAAAGAATTCTATTTTCCAAGCTCTGCAAAAGAAATTCAAATGGTTCCTGATTGCGCTCTCTTTGTCTGCTTATTTTTTTCAGAATACTTTTTTAAACGTGAAGCCACGATGAAGTACCCATTGATAAAAGGTTAAGCTGAATACACTATACACAGATGAATTTTCCAGTTTATACAACTGCCATTGGTTCATTATGGAGTAACTTGAGCATTTTACTTTTTTATGAAATATATTGTGTGAAAAGGACGTTTTCATCCGCAGCCTCTCCAAACTTACATAACATAGCCTGTGTTGCTTGCTCCTTATAACAATCCCAAATTGGGTGTTGACAACAAGTTGAAGTACGTTCTCAGGCCACTTTACTTTGCGTTCATGTTGACGGCAAAACGGACAGAATTTACAAATCCTTCTTTGGAGTTTCCCCTCAACAAGCTTTCCCAAAAATAGATGTAAATTTTGTATTAAAAACCTGCATTTGCTTGCCACTTTTCTGGGATTTGGCATAAAAATTGAGTGAAACCGTAAAAGTTCAGGTCTGCAACTGATACTGTGTGTGGTGCATATAAACCAACCATTGTATAAAAATATTCTTCACTTTTTTCTATACAATACTGTCAGACTTGAAAACAAGATTATTAGCATACAATAAAGAATCTCGTTTGCATTTCTTCTGGGGTTTGTCCTTTTTTCCAAATTTTAAACAAAGGGTAAATACCTTAAATCCTGTATATAAAACGATTATTGTCAAGAACACTGCGAATTGAGTTTGGAAATTAGAAAACTAATTTTTAAACGGCGGGTTTTTTCGTAACATTTTTATTTTGTTGTAGTACTTTCCTTTCTTCTGCATACATTTGTACTTTAAAAAGTACTATCGTGTATTAAATACTTGACGGATAAAATAAAAAAAGAAGCAAACGTTTTACTACATATTTTTATATGTGGCACAATCAGTAAGAAATATTACAATGAAATAAAATGCTGGGAGAGACTGGTCTGGAAGCATGCAGTTACTTAAAAGCTTTCAAACCATGTTATGTGAAATAACGCTAAATATGACAATAAGAAGCTAAATGGAATGTATCACAATTTTACATACACTTTTTTTCTCTGTGACACTTTTTTTTGAAAGAATACTTGCATTGGATTGCATTGCATAACAAATGTATGAAACCAAATTAAATCTAATTCTGCCTGAGTATTTTATGTATTTGACTCATTCATATTTCATGGTATTATATTGAAAATGACTTGATAGTGATATATTTTAAGATACTTGCCAGTGCAATAAATGATTCTTTTTCAATACCAGTAAGATTATGGGATGGAGAATGACATGTAGGGGTGGCCATTACGAGACAAACGGCTGGAAGAAAGTATTCAACTGCTTCATATGCAGTAACTGCTCAATTCAAGGAAAAAGGAGAGGCTTCCTACATTTAAAAACCGGCAACTTTTTTCTGTGCCATTTAAACATACACACACGATGCAATGCATTTTTTTTCTTACTGCTTCATTTCTTCTCCACATATTATGCAATACGGAGGAGACTGTGAGATTGAGTGAGTTTATTTTTTGCATTTCGTCACAGATAATACTTTCTCTCTGTTGAGCGTAATATCAGATGGGACCATCATTTCTAGAAAATACAGCAATCGCATCGCTACCACCCTTTGGTATTATTAGTGTCGCGGAGCAAGCTGCGGTAGGACCACTTACCTCTTTCGCTTTTTTCCCGTGCTACCACATAACTGCTTTTTGGAATGTGTACATGATAATATAATGCTGTGTAGTAGGAAGAGGAGGATGTGATTTCAAGATATGGAGGAAAAATGGTAACCTTCCGTGACATCGATGTGACATGGCTTACTGGGTTTCTTACCATTACCATAATTTCTCAACCGATTCAGATCATATATGAGAAGAACAAAAAATTGAAGATGTCCTCAATGTACATAACGATATGCGATAGAAACCTTGCTCTTTTGCAGATTGTCATCAACTTCATAACGTTTATAAATATAAGTCGCTTCACTGTCACCTATTTCCATGGTGGATTTTTATCTTTGGAAAAGATTGTGGTTTCCTATTAGGATTTCATAGAAAAAATAGGAAGCATTTGCAGATTTTCCTTTTTCACCGTTTGATTCACTTTCTCAATCGAAACGTAGAAAAGTTTAGTATGCATGTGTTTTGTGCAGTTCAAGTTTTTATTAACTTGCGATTTAGCAAGTTACTAGGAACGTTAGCGGTGTCTGTCTGTCAGTCTGTCAGTCAGTCTGTCAGTCTGTCTGTCAGTCAGTCTGTCAGTCTGTCACTGCTCTCCTGGGCGCAGTTTTCAACATTTTCAAAAAATTCTTTTTGCAATGGGTTCCCAATGCAAATGGCTTGGCT
>JAHZNG010004835.1:0-11314 GCA_027744375.1 Orchesellides sinensis
TCGAGAACACAGAAGGTTTTGTGGTAATATAAAAGAGAATGGATGAGAGGGATTGGCTATGGCTAGCGAATAGCAGTGCAAGGAAGAATGTTACATTCCAGATTCCAGGAGCACTCAGTAATTTAACGTAGATCTGTATCATAAATGGTTTTCATCCCGTCCTTCCTCATATCATTATTCATATATGTGAGTACGTCAGCAACGTGACTTTCATCTTACATAACTAGGATGTTTTCAGAGTAGGTTTCTCCACTCATGGGGAGTGCAGACTAGATACAATTTTTCTGTTTAGTCACTATTATGTGATAATCTATTATTATTACACTTATCTATAATTTTTTGGTCCTAGGTGACAACTTGTACTGTGTTAAAACGCCATGCTAAGTTCCATGTTAAATTCCCATGCTAAGTAAGATCTATGTTAAATTCATATTCCAAGTCCCATATTAAATCCCCATGCTAAGTAAGAACTATGTTAAATTCCTACTTCAAGTCCTATGTTAAATCTCCATGCCATCGCCTATGTTGATTCCCAATGCTAAGTCCCATGTTAAATCCATATAATGTGGGTGGCTATTTGCAAATTGGATGACAAATGATAAGTAGCAATTAGTTTGCTTACTATGCTAATTTCCTGTCTAAGTAATGTAAGGTCTACCAGTACTAAGTCCTGTGCAACAATAATTTTATCGTGTAGATTTACGGAAACATATGCACATGGCACATATTGCAGTGTCCATTATTCATTAAAATGAAGAATCCAGTGTCAGATTCTGACAAACTAACGGTGTACTTGTAACGGCCGTTTTTTACAAATTCACATTGTAATCTTCACTGGCTGACAACGAAGAGTAGTTCGAGATTGATAAGAAGTGTACTACTACTGTGTACAATGTCCGACTACAGTATGGTTAGGGTGAATAACCTACTAATGTACACAAGGGATGTGTCTGAACAGTAAAAAATCTGGCACGATTGCTACTTCCTAACTAGCATATAGTCAGCTTTAAATAACCGTGCAAGAAACTAAAGGTCCCCCTTGTAAATTTTCTCGCACGATTGCTACTTCCTCACTAGCATATAGTCAGCTATAAATAACCGTACAAGAAACTAAGGGTCCCCCCTTGGTATCTTATCTCGCACGACTCTTCAAACTCAACCATCTCCACTCTATGTGTCGCAATGATTCTTCACTCTTGCTCTATGATATAAAAATGATCCTTACTAATAAACTGGTTTTAAATGAATAAGTGGTACATAACTGTTAATTTTATTTATCTCTCGAGAAATTAAATGTAAGTTAGTCTTAGATCCATGTTTAAAAACATCACAACAAACATCTTCAAACTAATATCAACAACAAATAGCAGCTGATTTGAACAGTCCTTTAGTCGTTTTTCCTTCGGTAACTTAGACACATTTGGTAGGTTTTTGTCAGAATTGACAGGATTTTCAGATTTTTCAGTTATTTTACAACACCTGTAGATTTTAATGGATCTTTAATAAGTCTCTAAAATACACTTATTTACATAAATATAAACGTTTGCCAAAGAAATTACCTGTCAACATCAGTAACTAGGCAAAGAGAAGGTTTACGGTTATGCCTTCTTTTATGTTTGCAGAGACATTTGTAATAGAAAAAAGCTGCTTTGCAATTTTTAAATGTGCACTTGAAGGGAGGTATATGGGTTAACGTTTTGTGTGAGTTTTTTTTAATTTGGTCCATGGCTCTTTTCTGTACTTCCAACAACTGCAACGCTAGGCTCTTCTCTTACACCTATCATGAAATAGCAAAAAGTATTGATCACAATGAATGTACAAACATGGCCAATTACGAATTGATTACAGTTACCATTATCTGTCCCTACTAATTCCTCTGGATTGATATGCTGGAGATTTTCCATCTCAACTGTGTTCGTTGATGGTATACCAATTAAAGGATCCAATAGAAGCACACAAGTGTCATCAATAGCCCATTTTGTAAATTCGCGAACTTTGTATTTCATGTTAGCCAATTGAAATGCTAAGAGTTTAATGTCCCCTTTCTGGTTCTCAATTTTTTTCTCTAAATCACGCTTAGCCTGGTTAAAATCTTGTTCTTTCCACTTTTGCAGTTCTCTTAGTCCATATATACTACTTAAAAGTGTTTGATTTTCGGTCTCTTTACTGAGCAGTTCGTTTTTGTTTAAATCTAATTGCATTTCCAAAGCGCTATTAAATTCTTGCCATCGAGTTTCGTTGGCATTTGAATCTTCAAGATTCTGAAGCAATTTATTGTACTCACATTGGAGCTCGTCATTAGCTGTTTTTAGGTGAGAGATTTCATTAATGTTGTCACTTTCCGTTTGAGATGTCTGCGTTTTGAATTGAGAGTACTCTAGCTCCAACTTTTTAAAATCCTCTTCACACTTGGACAATAGACTGTTGATTTCAGCCAGTTGTTGTTGATACATTTTGTTTTCGTCATTTGTGTTGGATAATTGGGACCGGGCCTCAGTTAACTGATCAGCCAGCTTTGCATACTCATTTTCAGTTGAACACTGTCACCGTGTAACCTATCATCATCTTTCTTAAATCTGTCTACTGCATATTGCACATTTTTAAGATCCTCTTCATTTTTTGCAAGCCGTGTTGTGTACTCTGGAATTTTTTGCGTAAGCATTTCAAAGTCCACCTTCTTTTCCCTCAACTGGGCGCACTCTAGCTCCAACTTTTTAAAATCCTCTTCAGACTTGGACAATAGACTGTTGATTTCAGCCAGTTGTTGTTGATGCATTGTGTTCTCGTCATTTGTGATGGATAATAGGGACTGGGCCTCAGATAACTGATCAGTCAGCCAGCCAATCTTATCCTCGAATGCTCTCTCTTTGCTAACCTTCTCTTTCAATTCATCATTCACAACAGCAAGCTTATTTTTTAGTAATGTTATATTACGTTTGTTTTCAAATTGGTTTGTTTTGTACAGACAGCGCTCCGTCTCACAAGCTTTAATCTCCTTACTCCTCACATTTAAATCATGTTTGACACTTCTCAACTCTTCATTTAAAGCTGTATAATTGGCATTCTGTAGACTAATCACCTTCTCCATTTGCTCAATCTCTCCCTTTAATTTACTCACACTAAGCTCATACTGACCCAACTTGATTTTCATCTCCTTCATGTATCACTCGTGATTCTTGCATTTCATTGAGAGTTGTTTACAAGTTTTCTCAAGCTCTTTTAACTTTTCACCATCTTCATCATCGGACTCGTCACCAGAAACCAGATCAATAAGCCGTATGTTTAATTCCGTATTTTCGAACGTCAGCAACTCGTTAGACGCTTTGAGATCTGCATTTTCCGCGTTTTTGCAAGTTTTTGAATTGCGAATTAAGCAAACTTTTTTCTTTCTCCACGCGTTCCTTTTCTGCCTCGATTTGACGTGACATGCCACATGCCATGGTTTCAACGGTAGCCAGCTTTGTTTGAAGCTCTTGAAAACTAAATACGAGTTCTGATTCTCTTTTTTTCCACTCGTTGTTGTCGAGTCCATTCATTCTTTTCTGCATCCAACTCATTTTGTGCATTTTTTTTTTGCCGTGTTCCAACAATTATCTAGAACAGCTGACAATCATATAATATTTTGAGCGCTATTTTCGATTACATATATTGCTCGATCTAGTCCTCTTTCCTTGGCATCCACCAACATTATCACCAACTTGTCTAGTTGTTGTTGTTTTTCTGGTAACTTCAGCTCTTCCAAAAAGTAAACAATATAATTTTTTATTTATGCTTGGTCACTTTGTTAAACCCTTTCTGCATTTCCATAAGCAGCACGTGTTCATTTCTATCATCATTTGCAAACTGAGCATCTGCAATTTTCTTAGAAACTTTTTTCATTGACTCCTCTTTTGCTGAAATGGTTGAAACAATTGCAAATCAAATAACTTGAAAAATTTGAGAGATAAATTTAATTTGAGATTTACAAATAGTTTAAAATAAGGTTAAAGTTTACCCAGTAGCTGTCTATCATATTCAAGAAAGGTTTTTCCACCAGTCTCATAACGCTCGCGCTTTTTTGGATCCAATAGCACGTCGGCATCTTCGTCACGTCCTTAACCACTGCCATAATATTATTGTAAATTTACCTCCAACGAAGTTATTTTTCCAGTTGTGCAAAGAACACGAAGTTTATTATATTTTGCCTGAATTTTTTCAGTGGACGCATCCCTGTCTACACCGAGTATCACATAATAATCGGACTCTGTGTATCGTTCAGGTAGTTGGGAGAGATTTTGCCTACTTCTAGATGAGCTGCATTTAAATTTCGGAGGTGGTATGTAACGAGACGGTGGGTCATTGTCCGAGTCGTTATCATGGCCATTATCACGTTTCTTATTGTGATGAGGCATTCTGTGAGGAGCCAACAAAAATTGTAAGAATTCCAAATGATCAAAGAGCAATCAGTAATTCAAGGAGATTTGATAATCCAATTGAATATAATACGATTTTTTTTCTTTAACGGGAGGTTTTAGGCTTTGAACTTAAAATTTGCCGTAGGTTATAGCGGATTAATAATAAAATGTCAACTTTGTAGTTAAATCAAACAAATATACACAAACAACACATATATTTAACTATTTCATTAATTTCAAGTCAGCACTAGGTTTTTAATGAACGATTGTTTTTTTATATTTTAGATGAGAAGGCAGGTCAACCTCTAAAACAGTCACTTGCCACGTTTATGATGGCTTTGTACGTGATCGTAAATTCTCTATATTGTTACTTCACAAAATTTTCGAACCCTATAACTAATATGTTACTTTTCTTTATGTTAAATTATAAAAACCAATATGCAACGTCCAGGTCAAACCCAAAAATGGGAACGTATCGAAGCTGTCATGTGTACTCATTTACCATACTTAGAGGGACATAATGTATCTCATGTCCCCTTAATTTCCCAGTAACACTGCTGCTATTTCGGCTCAAAATGGTCAAAAATAAAACTTGCATACACAATACGCACATTTGTGAAATTGGTAGCCACGCAATTACATCGTTTACACATGAATTAGTTTCAGGGGGTGTAGTGCGACTACCCACTACCCACCAAATTTAAATGATATCTACTCCTGGTTCAAAAATTTCGTGATCCACGGCTATAGCTAAGCGATGCAATTCATTTGCGGGCTGGTGAGCTCCTACAATGTAAATTGTGGTGTATGTACCGAATGAGTTGCACGCTTTACTACAAGGTAGTTGGATTCTTTGTCAATAAGAAAGTACGGTATTTATTCTAAGAGAAATAGTAAGTGGTGCCAACAGTTACAGAGTAAATTTAGGTCTGACAAGAGAGGAGTTAGTATAGTCTACATGAAGACATCAGGTAACGCATAAGAACATGGTTGTGTAGACTATGCAGGAGACATAGCAATTATGACGACTACATGAACAATCAAGACTGATTTGACTCATGAACATGTGCATATCATGGTTTACAACATTATTCATGGATATGACATAAATAAAAGCAAATACGGTATCTACAACTTCATGAAGCATCTACAAGCCTCTGTGTATGATTTTGGCGCATAAACTCTAAGGCTCTGCTCGTCTCTCTCTCATCTAGCTTGTGTTGAAAAAAAATCAATGTACTATTACAAAACAAGCGTACCAAATTTCAAAAACTAGTTTTTTCACGGCCACGTTTTCAAAAAAAGGGTAGAATACAATATTATACTTTAAAAATAATTTAAAATTATTGTGAATGATGTGTGAGCTACAAAATTCGTTGTGCTCCTTTACCCAACTCTAAAAACGATTTGGGATTTTGTAGGTGAATCAAGTGAAACGTGCACAAAAGTATGTTTTTAAAATACTGAAAAATACACATAATTAAATTTTTAACAATGTGGCCGAAAAAAGTTTTAACAGTCCTTGGTATTTAAAAACGGAAATTTTCAGAGGTCTTTTATTCTTGCAAAATATGATATGGCTGTACAATGATATTTTGTTCGTCACAATACAAGTAACACTGCTGTTGCTTACTTTGTAATATGCTTGGCAGTAAACAAGGTAAACATTAACAGCTGTTGATACTCAAGTGAAATGCTATTGGTTGAGGTGCTCCTAAAACAACAAAGATTTTCAGTAATGGGAAAATACATATCGAACGTAACACCGGGAGAGGTGTCCAAAGGACCGTGACAAGCTGTTTCAGGGGAGGCGGGGGTTTCGAGCTTTTTTTGACGTAACGATTTTTTAAGTCAACAAACTACATCCTGGTCAACATGGGGCGTCATTATCTTTAACAATTTAACTGCGTAGGGCATACATAGCCATTTCGACACAAATACCTGCCATTTTGTCATATTAGACAGCAATTGTCATATATGGTGGCAATTGTGTCACGTTGGCAGCCATTTTGTAACGAAACGTAATCATGTGGCTACTTTGACAGGGATTTGACAGCACATAAAAATAATACCAACAATTTTACGTTAAATATTGTATTATTTTCAATTTTCTTACATCCTCAAATCAGTAAAATAAGTTATGGATTCATAGTATTGGAATATAGTCAACGCTTACTTAGATAACAACTAAGTTTAACATCAAGATCAGCAATTCTTACATTGACTTCTATTTTAATTAAATTCATTGCTCTTGCATGTCTGATGTGGAAAGCCCACGGGCGAATCATTTTATGGACGAAGAACTCTAATGTAGGAGATAGAAAAAGTTTTGTGATCGGGTGTTTAAATAGGAGCCCAGTGAAGTAAACTTAAAAATACATGGTGATGTACTATGTATCAGTGCTGATCAATCACAGGTTTTTTGCTTCATTCTTCTTCTCTTTCCTCATTTTTCTATGGGAAAGCCTCTCCCGGCTCTTATTAATTGCTTAATAATCTCTCAATCTATTAAAATTCCCATATTGATGTACACCTCGTTTATAGATTCTTATGAGTTCATTTGTATTTGTAAACTTATATACATATATCAAGATACAAAAATATTCAAATGAACTTATTCCATTACGTGACAGGGGGATATAGGGTGGGGGTTAAGGAATTTTGTGACACAAATGGTACAAGGAAGGTGAGGGGCGTAAAAACCCTGTTTGGGCGTTACGTTCTATATGTACGCTCCCAATAATAGAAGGGATAGGAAGCACTGTTCACGAACCTTTTTACACTAATTTATACACATGGACTTAATTCGGATTAGATACGACATTAATGATTTAAGATATCAATCTAGCTGTTCGTTAATTAAAGTGATTCTTTGAACTTATTAAAACTACACTAATTCCTACGGCAAAGCTCCTACGCTTACATAAAATACATTCGTTGGTGCATATACGCTACCTCAAATACTATATTGGTGCAAGCCGGTTCAGACTCTGAAAACGTATACAAGCAAAAAATCCGAGCAAAATTACTATGGAATGTCTTGCGAGAAAGTTCACACTGCTTTAAGGCCTAGTGTTGGATTTCGTGGCGGCAAAAACTAAATTTAATTCGCCCCGTTCTGTACTTAGTATTTCAAAAATCTAAAAATATAATATTAGTAATTGAAGCCTTGCGAACAATAATATATGTAGCAATTTTTGAAATACTTCGTGCATAGCGGGGAGAAATAAATGTAACATTTTTCAACTCATGTCCTGAAAAGTCGAAAAAAATTACATCAAACAACCTAGTTGGTATCGACACACGAATTCAGTATAAAACCACATTCAAATTCTGTAAAGATATTAAAAACGTTCTTCTGATATTCTGAAATGAGCTGCCTAGACGTTGTGTCTTTATTTACAAAAGTCCCTGTTAAAGACATCCCTATGTCTATTGCTGAAGCGATGCAAATATATATTATGTCGATAGTAATCACCAGTGCCTACCACCTGAAGCTATCGACAATCAGAGCTCACTATGTATGTACTTTGATTAACACGAGTGTACTTTAATATACACGTATGTGCTATTATTAACACAAGTGTGCTTTGATTAACACATTTTCAAAATGTGTGATGGAGTAATGTGGTGGTAGTGAGCTCAGTGATGTTTTTTTCCTATTTGGGCAATTTTTGGAAAAGTGTGCTGGAGGGTGTCTGCAGGGTATCCGTATACCCGTTTCTATCTTCACAGACGTACAAGCAATACTAACATTTGAAAGAAAGAAAGAATTGTAATCTAAATACTCATGTAATGTGGACTTACGATATTATACACCTAATTCTTTTTTATTTATTTTTCATTTTTATGACTAAATTGCCCAAATCAATTTCTACATTCTATAATTCCCTTAAAGTCAACTTAAAACATTGCGTTGGAAGGTTTAGTTGAGTTCAGTCAGTGCTGTATGAATATTTGCTTATAAGACATCAAGATATTTCAAGTCAATAAAATAAATTTCAAACACGTTTATTTACATGAAAAACAGTTAATATGTGTTCAAACAAGCTTTATTGCAAGGTTACGATTGTAGGATAAATTGATTTTGTGAGACTAATTTTTGAAGCAATATTTAGGCATAAATTAGATTGGTCATTCACAATTACAACCGTCTTCTCAGGTTTGTTCAATCGTATGACTGCTGGCCATCCATCCATCCATCCAACGTCCATCGGTTTAGCTGACCTGGCATCAATTCCTCTTCATGTGGATAACAAAGTTGGCAAGACGTTTGATCCTTGAAATAATTGGTATTTTGTTTTAGTAATATTTTTAGGTGACACTTCTGTTCAGATTTTGTTACGCATTCATTAATCCTTACAATGCCTTCACTTTATGTATTGCACTGCGTAAATATGACTAGGTCATCTGCATATACCAAAAACTCTCGTATTAAGCAGATTCTTATGTCATTTATAAAAATGGAGAAGAATAGAGCACCTAGATAGAATCCTGGCGGAACTCCGTTTTTGGTTGAAAAGAACTTAGAGTTTGTTACGAACATACGTTCTTTTATAATGTAACTAATGTTTAATTTTGGTCACTTCAAAAGATTTATGTTTGAATGTATTTTCAATTGATTATTGCAAATTCTTTATTCGCTGTTTGCTATACTTATGTGTTGAAAATCTCCAATGAGATTAAAAATTATTCATGTTTACGTCATTTTAATATGTTCTCGTTTCCAGTAGATGCATGATGTATTCTTATACCTATACTTGTCTTATATAAGTGAACTTGTGTTTATACACCCTCTGGGTATAAAAAAGCCAACCGTACATTGTTACATTGCTCTCAGTCACATTTCGTAGTCTTTCGGTGTATTCTCGTACCCAGCATCTAGAAATTCTCAATTTGACCCAATCTGACCCAGTAAAGTTTCTAGATTTCAAATCGGCTAAAAACCAAACTCTTGTTGTACTCGTCGTATCATTCATTTATGCACACTTTTGTCATAAGTTCTTTAACTCATGAAATCTCCACATTATACAAATTACATAAGATCCGTCATTATGCTATGTTACCATCATTCCACAACAACATCAAAACCAAATAATCACAATGTACCCAGCCCCGCTTCAGACTCCTTTTTGCCATTTATAATTTTAAATTTTTTATATGTAACTTTGTATTTAAAAGTAACTTTGAAGTTATTTGACTCAATATGGTTCCACCTGGAGATTCATTAACTTTTCATGAAAAGCCTTTGATTCACTGAATCAAATGCTTTCTTAAAGTCAATAAAAATCGCCACAGCTTTATTACTAGTTCTTTGTGACAAAAGAGCAGCAGCTGTTTAGCAGGATCTCCCCCCTCTAAGACCATGTTGCTCCGTACATAGCTTGTTCCACACCTGTTTAGTACATAATCTTTTCCAAGACTTGTTATAAAGGATGTATCAAAAATAGCTCTAAACTAATTCGCTTGACTTATACTTCTCTTTTCCTTATACAATGGTGTACATAGTGTAAATTTCATTGCCTTTGGCATAACACAGTTCATGAACATGCACATGAACGAAAGTTTTATTGGTATCACCATTAGTTCAAGAAATTGTTTACAAATACGGTTTGGTGCTGATCCTGGTATGTTTTTGCACTTTTTAACTAAAGCAATGGAAGATAAAATCTCTTCTTCTGATAATTCTGGTACACAGTCATTAGGGTTGTTTGTCTTAAAATCTTCATGCTTTTCTATACTTAAATCTATTGTCTACATGTCCCATAAAGAGTTTTCAAATACGTACTCATTTTTCAATAACTCAGTTATGTCATTGTTATCCGTACCGTACGCTTTTCCATCGTGTGCTACCAATTTTGTTAAAGGAAGCGTGGACTTATTTCTAAAATTTACTATTTCATTGAAAATGTCCCACACATTCTCACTTCCTGTTACTGCATCAAACGTTGTTCTTAAATATTTATTCTTTGCTTTCCTTACTTCCTGGTTTAATAAATTCCTGCGACTTTTATATTTCTTCCAGTCCTTTGCTCTTCTTGCACCGTCCCTGTCTGCACAAAGTCTTCTAACGTCCAACGTAAACCATGGTGTAATAACCCCCTGACTAGCTTTATTTACTTTGAGCGTGTTTATCGAGCTGTGCTATCAAAAAACACTTGATCACTTGGATGTGGGCTCTGTGCGGAAGTAATTCTAATGCTATGCTTTTGGTTCGATAACCAAATGCTTATGTGTAGGTGGGAAAGTGAGCGTTCATCTCCTTTTTATGTAAAACAGGGAGTCAGACAGGGTGGACTTAATAGCGCAATATACTTCAGCATCTATATGGATGACCTACATAGAAACGGGAATAGGCTGTCACATTGGATCCACAATTTGCAATTATCTTTGTTATGCAGACAATCTATTTTTAATTACTACAACAATACATGGGCTTCAAGTGCTGCTGAAAATTTGTGAGCATTATGCAAGTGCACATACATAGCATTCAATCCAACCAAAACTTTCTGCCAGTCCTTCATGTCTAGAACACTGGACCAAAGCAGACCTAACGTACAACTAGGAAATGTAAGCATAAAATGGGTTGATAGTGTGAAGTATCTTTGCTACGAAGTCAGCTGCTGGGATAAGGACAGGGGGAAATTATGAGACGGAGGCGTGATCTCTACATGTACGTAAACCTGATTTACTCTAGATTTCGTACCTGCAAATATGATGTAAAGAAGTATATATTTCAAACCTACTTTGGAAGCATTTACTGCCTTAGCCTGTGGTCTCCCCAGCATCCCAAACTTATTGAGAAAGCTAAGGTTGCGTATAGCGACGCATTCAAAATTATTTTTGGCTACCAAAGAGACTCCAAAAATCATGTAATTTTTCCGGAAAATGGGGTTCGAGACTTCACGGCGATAAGGAGA
>JAHZNG010004836.1:0-13463 GCA_027744375.1 Orchesellides sinensis
TTCTTCTTGTTGTGTGACCCAGTTTTCAAACCTTTTCCGCTGCTTAATATTGGTATATGTATATATTCTACATGTTTTGTTATATGACGAGACTGCTCTTCCTAAAAAGTTCCCGATATGCGTTTTTTTCAAGATTTACTCCAGGACTGCGTTGTATTGTCGATTTTCCATTCTTTTCCATCTTGAGTTTGAAAAACCGACCGAAAAAAGTACAGCCAGGTTTTTTTCTTGATTTCCCATTTCCTTTTTCTTTCCATGCAACAGCAGCGGTGGCAGGAGAAGTAAGCAGTTGTCGGTTTTGTCTGAAGTAAGTCAAAGCATCAGTGGTTCAGTGATTGTTTCTGTTATACATATCACACCACATATAAGGTTTACAAAACATGGAGAATAGATAACTGGACGGTTTAGCATACTAGTAGAAAAGCAGTTGCTCATACTCTGATGGCACTACTATTTTATTGACAAGGCGAAAATAGGCTACAAAACAAGGATGAGCCGTGATCACATCTGTATTTCCTACATGTCTATCTCTGTTGTACTTTGCTTTTGCTCAAGGATAAAAACATAAACTGGTCCTGGCAAGGTTACATAGACAGAAAGACAGCGCATAAAACCTCTCAATATAAAAACACTTCCAGACCTATAAAAAAGGGCTCCTCCTGATGCTCCCTTTTGATCTCGTTTTTATTGATCCTAGAAGTAGCATCGTGGGACTTTTATCTGCCAGTTTTTTTTCGGTCCGTATATCCCTAAACGGAAGACATGCGAGACAGAGTGCTCGATATTTAGCGTGATGTGTACTGGCTTTTCTTCAGAATAAAAAGAAAGGAACGTGTATTCCTCCAGTAGAGCCGACAAGATAAAGGGAAAACGGAACTTTGTGTAACTTTTTGACTTGTTATGAAGTAGAACGCTTTGTATTGTACTTTTTCAAAGTGGGAAAGTAGGGCCAATTTTCTTTTTCGCTATTTTTGGACCACTTTTTTCGACAGCACATTTTGCTCCAAGGACTGGAAAAGCTAAAGAAAAAAATGGTAGAAAATGACGGGGAACGAGATTCAGGACGTGCTTCAAGCTTTTAGTCCTTTCATTATTTCTCTTTTTTTGTGAGACGACGATGGTAATTATCAGCCTTTGTCATTGCATTGTTGTTACTGTGTGTGTCATTTAAGCTATCAAAACATTATCATTTTCAGAGTTTAAATAGAGGGCAGGGCTGAGAAAGGTTTTAGGCCAAATGGAAGAAAGTAAAAAGATAAATGGGGCTGATTTCAATTGGGAGACGTGGATGAATGGGTTTTTATGGGAGCGTCATCAACTTGACAAAGAAATCCTACTAAAGAAAACAACACATAGGATGCTATACACGTACATGGAATGTAATTCAACAAAGTAAATAGAATCTTCCTAATTGGGCATGAATGAGGAGCAAATTATTAAAGATGGGATAAGTGCTTTTTCAGAAAATAATTTCGTTTTTTAGAGCCTCAGTTTAAACTCGGTCCTTACCTCGAGCCGTTAATCTTACCACGAGAGCTATTTGTATATGCAACATAGAAATAATAAAAAACGATATCATATAAAGTATGTCGAAGTTAGATTTATGTCATGAGATTAGTATTGGTACCTGGTACATATATACATTTATATGTATAGGAACTAGCTATATGCAATTTTTTCTATGATTATTATTATCCTTCGTTTAGTTTTCATAGGCCATCATATTTTTATGTGTGGCATATTATTTGTAACAATAGCATTTTGGTCCCGTAGCTTGACTAGATACGTGGCGGCAGGCAAAGTTCAAGTTATCCTGCCCGTCAAGATAAGAATTTAAAGGTTGTAAACTGCTGCTTTTAACTGGACGACGCCCTTCTACTTTGCGATCGCTCTTTTTCCTCGCATGATTGCTCCTTCTTCATTTATACAACTAATCTGTTGTCACACAAGTAGTAAGTGCTCGACTGAGCTTCATATGAATATGTTAGAAATGTTCATACATAGTACTTTACTAAACAGAGTGGGAAATAAGACTAAAATTCGACTCTCTGGTTTGCCTGGCCTCGAAAATTCACTGCTCAAGCTGTCAGTGTCACAGTCATATTTTATCTTTTTCATCTACATTCCTTCGTCGTAGTTTTCTGTGTATTATTGTTGCTATATTATGGCTACTACGAATACGCTGTCGGTTTTACGATTGTCTCCTTTATGAAAAGCTGATTCGCAAACTGACATATTGTATTAGACGTTCTTCTTTTATTACCACGTCGTTCTTTTGCTAACTAGGTTTTGGCAGATTATTATTTTTCATTTTTAAATATTTCATTAACTATATGTACATCATGTTTAAAGACTTATGTATTATGGAAGGCACAGCTATCAGGTGGTCTTTTCATTGGTATGTGTACTGCATACCTAACCAAAGCATACTTTACATCTGAAAAGAGACATATTGTTCGTGCGTGTCGGAATTGAATTATTAAAGCTCAACTCAGGTAAATCTTGTAATGAAACGTAACAAACGACTTAGGATGACAACGCATGGGAGTTGGCACTACATTATTGTATGTTATTGTTATGTTATATGAGCTCATGTCTGCCTACCTCGTAAAATTGTTTTGTGGTTTGAGCAACGCAACATATTTTAGCTCACAATAACACTGACAATTTTTTTAACAACAGTTTTTAGTTCAAGACCCAACAAAATCTCCAACCAAAGCAAAGTCGTTGGCATCTGACGATGTTGATGGTGTGTGCATTTGTTATTGTTGTAATAAAGCTGGTGTGAAACACCATAAATATGAGACACCGTGCTAAAATGGGTAAATAACATGGATAATGTGTGGCTCCATTTTCTCTGTAAATAGCTAAACCTGTCATAACACCATCACCATTTTTTCTGCATGCAAGAGCTGAAAAGTTCATATATTCAAGATTTTATTTTTATAGAGGTGTCTCTATAAGCTGCTTTGGTTATGAAAGTGCACGTTAGTGCGGTACTAATGCCCGTATGTCACGTTGCTAGAATGTTATGAGAATGAATACAGCTGTCCTAAATAGGAAAGCTTTTTCTTCTTGGAGTATGCACAAAGTATCATATAATGTGAAGAAAGCTAAATAGAGAGCTATCAACATCCTCTAGCTAAATATGTACCGTTCATTTCCCAATGTTAGAAAAAAATTTCCATCAAAAGTAAATTCTTTTGTAAATTGAAAGCAGCCTGAGCATAAGTGCACGAAGTTCCCATGGGCGAAATGAACGCTTCATTTGGATTACTGTAGCTTTTTAAAATCAACTGGGTAAGTGATGTGATCCTTTCACAACGCTTTTTTGATCGAGTACATAAAAACTGAAGCTTGCTGATATTTTTGAACACGCGAGGAAGTGACGTTCTGTCAGTGTGATACACATATTATGTATGCCTAGATGTTTCTTTTATCCTGTGGGCACGCATGCTTCTCCTACTGTTTTAAAACCTGTAACAAAATAAGTTGCTAAAATAACAATTTGCCATCCCATCACGAACAATATTGGTTTGGAAACATGTACTTTCTTTTCATTAAAGTTTGGTGTGGATGACCAACAGTCTTGAAGATGAGTCCATTCGCGAGAATTTCTAGCATGTTTGTTTAATACAAACTTATGAAACACACATAACCATCTTAAAATGAAAACGCATTTAATAAGGCAATGGGATTAAGTTTCTATCTTGAAAAAATAAGAAAGGAGCATCGCATGTGCCACAACATTAGCACACTTAATGGCTTTGAATTTACAATTCACACAGGTTCTTCTGGTAATATATTACACACACGGGTGGAGCTATTGTTAGTTAATGCGTACATGTGATGAATTTATGTCAGTAGAAGTAAAGTTTGAGAACAGACGTTCCCATTAGTGCCATATGAATGTCATACGACACGAGTTTTTGGTTTTTAACTACAAACCGCAAAAATATAGCTTTTCCCTGTCCCATCATTTGTGTACATGCTTAAGAGTAATTTCAAAAAAGGAAAGGCACCTAGAGCAAAGTATTTAGCTCTTTCTATTCACTAACTATATGTTACAAGCTCAACTTTAGTTGCAGCACGTACACGGGAAACTTTTTAAATTGGTGTGTTTCCAAAAAATGGAAATGTATTTGAAGCAAAAATTAGATTGAGATTATACTCGTATGTAATAGCATGTACAGAAAGAGGATGAGTGTGTGAGAAAGAAAATTTTTAGAGATGAGACCGAGCCATTTAGCCAGGTAATAAAACCAACACCATATGCAGTTAATGATAGCAAATGAGAAATTTTTCCCATTGAATTTCGCACACACGTGCATCAAAAGCAATATAATAAGTGTAAAGCTAGAGCTTTCTTCTTTTCTAATCCCTAATTGAACTTCTTTTTTCTCTGTGTAACCACAAATGAATGAGATGATGCATGTGTGCGTGCAAGATTAGTAGTGTGGGAGTAGTATCCAGCAAAACCACAAAAGAAGCTTGAGAACTGAAGGATGTGACAGTAGTAATGTTCTATGAGAGGCTTTAGTATTAAAAAATGTTTATGATACTCATTGATACTCAGCCAAGTTTGAAATTGGGGAGAGCAATAATTATGTTGTCTCCAAATAATTTAGCTCTAGATGCTATTGGGCAGGATTTTTACACAGAACGTTGATTAGTTGGTGGTTGTAAAGAATGAAAATTCATTAAGTAATAAACCTTACACTGCATGCTGCGGGTTTCTCTTTTTAATAGCAATCAGTAAAAATGAAAGTGAAAATCTCTCAGCTAGCTGCGATATATAACTTTGTACCATAATTTCTATCATTTTTTATTAATTCATCCACTGAAAAAATAAACAGCCCAAAATATTAATTTGCGCTCATATCATTACCAAAAACTCATCATGCAATCAGTGTAATAAGAATATAACGATAAAGACAAATATAGAGGGAATAGATTCCAAAATCTTCAAGTAATTAAAGATAAGATCATCTCCACCATTTAGATATTGATGACAAGGGCCGAATAATAAAATATCATCATCTCTTTAATCATGATCATTATTCATTCCATTTTTTGTAAAGATATTCTCTCCCTATGGTACATGTATCTATTTACGATAATGATAGAATTGCTAATCACAATTTTTCATCTACGAAAAGTAGCCGGTGACACTGTATTGTCCCAGCCCTTCTATTCTTGTTTTTTAAACAAGTCTGAATAACGAATGAATATTGCTCATCTTGTATTGTTTTATGTAAATTAATTTTGCACATTTGGCAAAACGATGATCATTCAATAATTTTTCTGCAAGTGTTTTCTACATGCAAATTATTTTGGTTCGATAGAACAAACAAAAATCGCTCGTTCATGAAATCATTTCTTGTATTGCATACTTTTTGCTTGTAAATACACGAATACCTTAAAAAGAACTACATTTATATACACATCAGTATTACTGCCTGGTTAATCTGCACCATCATGTAGCATTTACTATATCTGTACTAGAGGATCTGTGTTGTAGTGCGCAGAATAAAATGAATGATGCTCTTGAACTTGTCTTCTCTGCTCAACTCAGCTCAACTCCTCATCCCTTTTAAGGGAAGCTGTCCCTTATTAAAATCATCTTTTAAGAAAATACCACTTCCCAATTCCCCATTACCTATTTAAATTCTTGTGGTAGTGGTGTAGTGCAAACCGACTAGGTTTATTGCTTGCGCGTGTTAATGTCAGACTTTTTTATGCTACACTATTTATTTTGCATATTGCAATCAGAACACATCATGTTTTAAAAGGAGGAATCTGCCATTCACTATCACCACCTTCATCAACTTCCACTTTTTATTTGCAAATCCCTGCATGTCATGCAACCATCTATAGAAATTGGAAGTGAGCAGCAACTCTAGACAAAAGTATATGTTTTTGAGAGGGTAAGAATAATTGAGTGACAGAAGAGACCTCATTAACACTATCAAACCACTGACGGAATGACTAACTACCTACTCAGAGCTAGATGTTATTTGCAAATTGCAAAAGCCCAGCGTTTTCTATAATTACTACTGATTGTGTAAGTTTCTCTTTATCTTGAGGTTTCTCAGACGAATAGAAAACCAAGGGTTCCCTCCTGTCAATTTTGACTTGCCCTTTTCCTCTTCCTTCTCTCATCTCATTCTTAGCATCCCCTCAAACGTTTTCACCTGAGGTGTAAGACCTCAATTTTTTAAAAATGAAAAGGTGATTGTGACTCATTGTGAGTCACTGAGTGCGAGTGAGTCTGCTCCTCAAAATAAATGAGTTTGTCATAATAATAAGACTATCATAGTAATCGGCTTATTTTATACACACTACTGCGCTTTACAATATTGTCCCCAGTGGCAATACCAGTCCTTTATACTTTTATACGTAGGTATTCATACAAGATATATCTCTTAAAATCTTAAACTGTTAATGTTCATGCAGCTCAAATACCCTCAAAGGTATTTAATGACTACCAAAGCTTCATTCAAAAAAAGAAGGAAAAGCAAGTTTTTTTACAAGTCTCCGTAAAGTCTCTGTTTGGTTGCTGGATAATGCATACATATTGCCTACTACGTACATTCAAGCGTTTCTCTGTATGACTAACTCAGGGTAAAATAACTTTGAAAATATGCAAAAAACTACTTTTTAGTGGCTGTTACAGATGTGGAAAGATGTAGCAAAGGCATTCTCTCTTCCAAAATATTGTTCATGCCCAGCTGCCTATATAGTGGCACTCCTGTGGCTCAAACATGAAATGGTTATTGTTATGTCCCCCTGTAATCCTTGGAGAATGGCTGTCCTTCCTTTTTACTCCTAGTTTTCGGCCTTATAAGTTCAGATGAATATTACATGAATGGAGCACAGATCTAAGTAGTACCACTTCGGCAACTACAACTATTAGTCTTATTTTAATAGGTACGTATATACGTAGACTAGACCTTTATGCAAAAAAAATTACAAGGAAGCCTTTACCAACTTCTTTTGTTTCCTAAGTCGGCCGACTCATGACGATGAGGATGATAATATGGAACGTGTCTTCTACTTTCTTACAAACAATTCCTTCCATCATTTTCGTGCATGACTGACGATCCTGAATTACATCATTCAGAAAACTTATGCTAACAACGCGGAATGAGGGAGTGAAAAATCCCTGGTACGTTTTTAAAAGAATAAACCATAACGAAATTTCCTTTGATTTTCAACGCAGCTTCCTAATGTGTAAAGATCGTATCGCCATAATAATAATAATATAATAATGGTGATTTGCTAATAAACCAAATGTCTTTTGTACTATGGGAAATTTTCGGACACAGAGCATGCTTGATTCTCTCTAGCTTATCAGGATACAAAGTTCGTGCTGTTTTTTTCAAAAGATTATTCACTCGGGTTGTTTTCGCAAAGATTCTTTTTCGTGAAAATTTGCTTACCGTGATAATCCGTACTTTCTATAGTTATCTTATCCATTCACTGATTCTATCGTTAAAAACGATTTTATGTAGTGTACAGATTTATTGCAGCCTTTGATGCTATTCGGCACTAGTATACTACAAATCTCATTCAAATTTTACAGCCTGTGCTGTGGTTTTATCGGTCCATCAACCATAAACTGTTTTCTTACCCAGTTTTCTTGCTATGAAATACATCCTAACATACTAAAAGTAGACCGACTGATGTGAAGTTCATCTGTAGATGCATACACACACATAATGCATATATAACCCATAACGTCTTCGTAAAATAATGAATGGAAGAAACAGTGTGTGATCCTCTACTATTTACCTTAAAAAGTTGTGTGCAATTTATTCTATGGTAATTCCGTGAAATCTTATCTGACCGCCACCACCACCACCGCGGTTCATTCCCATTCTTTTCATCTAAAAAAATTCGTGGAGATAACTGTATTCACAGAAGATTATTTAAGATGATTACTACTACCACGCAAATATGGCACTCTTATTACGCATTTCAAATAAAATGGAAAGAAGGAACGACAATGGCCTATGTATTTGTTATGTTATGTCGCTTATGATTTTTTGGCCGAGAAAAAATGTGGGTTGGCTTGGCTTGAAATTTTAAAGTAGTAATGGATATTTGCTGTGGCGGCTTGTGGTGTTGTTTATATAAGGTTTTTAATGACTTGTCAGACTCTCTGGTTATGATTGCAGGCATTTTTTTCTGTTAAACAATGAAGATTCATTTTGTTGTTGTTCTTCTCTGGATAGGACAAATTATTGTAATTTGAAATTTATGTATTACATTATATGCAAAGTGCGTAGCCATTCTCATCATCTTTGGTTTGTTCATTACATGGCAAGATCGTTTGCCAATATTGCGGCGTGTAAGGACTTAATAACTTTTAGTCATAATGGATTTTTAAGGTGATGTCTTGTTTTTTTCTTTGTGCACCTTTTTTATACATTTTTACAAAGTTCAGACTTTGTCAGCAAGCCGCCTACGGTGATTTCATGTTTTGCTTGCACATTCTCATAATACAAATCGCACAAAATGTTGATGATAGGATGATAATGTGACCCCCGATTTCGTCAACATGTATTATCGTATCGTCATTCCGTCACATTGATCATTTTAATTCATAGGCACGGCTTTTCCATTAGAAAATAGTGTGCAAAACTCAAAGTCGTTTGCTCGCCTGTTTGCATGAGCCAAGTCATTTTATTTGTAGAGAAAAATAAAGATAGATCACATTATTAACCCTTAATCATCCCGAAGAGTTGTAGTGATGCATCTTTCTCGCATCCTTCTCCTGCTGTAACATGAGGCTTGATGAAGTCAGGTATGCTGCATGTATGTATTGCTGATAAAACGCAATGTACTTTAGTAGAACACCAGTTCTTTAGGTTTTTCATTCTCCTCTTCCTTTCCATGTTCTCACTGAAGAGAGGTGCAAGATAAGTTACCTTTGTATCGTATTTCAATGTTACGTTCACGTTCAGGTTAGTCATCTTCTTCTTCAGGTCGAATGGCAGCAGGCAAACCAGCCTTTTAAAAGAAGTGCGTGTATAACCACTAGTTTTAAAGATTGTATAGGGATTTCGGATAGAAAAATGTGTATTTCAAAATACATTGTAATATTTTTATCGGTACGCATTCACGAGTTTCATTTTTACAATCCTTATTGTATTTCGTGATGAAGAGTCCAATTTTAAAAGACGATTTTGGTAGTCATTTCTAAGTAAAGGTCCTCATCTCTGAATACAAGAGAGCAAACCGAACCTTAAAATACAAATCTCTTTGAATGCCATTCTACCAAAGCTCAAATACAATCTATCTTGCTTACTTCATCTCATTCAAGATTCTTTTTTCTCACTTACTACCTCCACGCTTCACACGACACAGCATGTCCTAGAGTGTTTAGCGTGGCTCATTGTCAGATTACATTGTTTTGTTGTGTTGTATATTTGGGACTGTTTTGCTTTAGGCGATTTTTATGTGTTAGTAAGTGCATCTGTCTCTGTGTCAGCAGTCAGTTGTTTCGCTGGATTGGATCAGATTGGTTTGGACATCTATAACCTCGCTGGTCTACTCTGATCTTTAAAATAAATCTCTTGAATGCAACAGTAAGGCAATGCAACTGGGCCTGCGTACACCTGGTCTGCCCTACCTATATTTGTTGTCTTGTGCAGGCTTTTTGGTTTGTGCCTGTTGCATATGAAAATTTACCTGAGTTGGATTATCTGAGGTAGGTGTTCATCTTGTAAATCATGGATTGTGGTTAAGTGAGTGTCTGTGTGTGTGAGCTTTTAAAATGGTTTCTTGTAATGATTATCATCAAAACGCTGCAATTGAGTTCTTAGTTGTTTTGCTGCTGCTGTATTCTTGTTGTTACTCCGCTGCAAACCATGCTTCAGGGGACTGAAATGCTAATAGTGATTCGCACATCAAATATTTCATGTAATAAACATTTTAAAGTCTCAAGAAAATAAAGAAATGTTCATGTACATTCATAAATTAGGCTCAGACTTCTGAAAGGAAAAACTAAAGTGTGTCACACATGCAAGGCACGTTAGGGTAACATTGTTACATTACAATTTTGAGCTGTGGCAAGGATTTTGAATGTATATTTTACACAAAAATATCATGGTCACCAGCGTGTGCGTTATGCTGCTGTATGAAGTTTAATAGCACATTACAATCCATATATTTTACTTTTTGCTGGTTTAATGGACTTTTGCTGCCATCGGCAGTCAGTTTGAAAATTGAAGTTTGACTAGCTTTTTAAAAACTTGTGTTGAGGGAGAAGTAGGGACAAGGAATGAAATGCATTTTAATTTAATGAGCAAATGTGCACATCACATCATCAAAACTACAATGCAATATGCCTACACATTTGTGCATATAGCAATCTAAAACTGAAAACATTAATACACAATTCCATCCGCTAGTAATATCTCTATTGTGTTTTTCATATTGCAATTCAATTTTTCGTTAAGTGAATTTGTATGTAGTATAACACAATATCCTGAATGCTGCAATAGTAAAGTAAGAAAACAACTCTGCGTTGTTATGATTTTTAAGCCCACTCAGCATTGCGTAGCATTTTTGCATTACGAGATGAATCATATAGACATACACCAGCATATAATTATTTGCTTCATCCATATAAACAGGATCTGTATAGGTATTGTCCAACCTCAGTGATATATGCATACGCATATACATCTAAACATTGCAGATTGCAGTATTCTTGTTCTTATCTTTTGGATTCTTTAGCCAACACACGTTTTTTGGGGGTTTAGCTGCTCATGACAATGGTTAAATGCATATATGCATTTGAGCATTTTTTAATATGATTTATTAAGAAGTACGCCAAGCTCTAATAAATGAGACGAAAGAGTGCCTAGTGTGTTTTCTGGCCTGTGAGTATAGTCACTGACTGATCATCAGTGAGTTTTCACTGCTATCGCTTCTTCGTCAAATGAGCATGTCACGCTAGTTGTTGGTCCCTTTTTTTATTATTACTGTCATAGTGGAATCAAATAAGTTGATCACATCATATCATCTTCGATAGACATTGTATATTTTAACAGTAACCGCAACAGCAGCGAGCAAAAACAACATTAACTCAGTGGTGACATTATTATTAATGCGCGCGTATGTGTATCACTGTAAAACATCTCTTCGAAAGAGGAGCAGTTCTATAAAACCTGACACACGCACAGACACACACACATCTTTAACGCTTGTGTTTTGTATCTTGATCGGCTTCATTTTCAATAATGATGGTTACGATTCTTTTTGTATTTTTGTTTCTTGGTCCAACCAAAGTCAATCGGTGTGACTAGAATCTAGATTAGTTGTCATTGGGTTGACGGATAAAAAATTGGGTTTTGTGCCTTCATCATCATCATCGTCTTCATTCTTGGTAGCAAGTCTTCCTGTTAATACAACTTGGCAAAGTACTTGAGCCTTCTTGTTAGTTGGTATAGTAGTGCTATGCAGCGTGGTGAAGTGTGATGGTGCCTTACTTGAGTGCATTTGGAATCAATAGGAACTAGAGTAGTCATCTCATTTCTCCTCATTGAGTCAGTCAAGCAGCAGAGTTTCTTCTGGGAAAAAGAGTTCCTGGGATAAAGTTATCTACAGTATATTTTATACATATGATCTTATATCATTTTTCATCAGAAACCGGCCTACTTACTACTTTGCTGTATTCTTCCCAAAGAAAAATGCTTTTCGTGCCTTATCCCCGTTTTTCTGGTTAAGAAATTGGTGAAAATCAAGAAGCAGCAAGAGACTTCAATAAAAAAAGCAAGAAGAAAATAAGCAGTAATAGAATTTTTTCTTTGTGCTAAAGTCACATCATGATCTGCCCTATATTCTGTGGCATGGAAGTGTACTTATCGGTAAAATCATTTTTCTCTCTCTGAAAATGTACTACCATCGTTGCATCGCAAAAACGAGTAGGTCTGGATGGATTGCAAGAATAAGGAACGAAACGCCTTGAGAAAAATAATAAGTCGAGAAAGCTTGGTTCAACAAGGGAAGAAAAGGGAAGTAAATCAGTTATGGTGCCTAAAAAATAAATGGTCTCTTATGTGCAGACAACAGCAGCAGTAACAACATAAATTGGTATGGGAGTAAAAATGGATCGCTCAATGCCTGCCATGCCTTTTCCGCTTGTAGAAGATCATAGAATACGGAACTTTTATGATGTGAGAGTGTGGAAAAAGTAAGCAACCTTCCAGAGCAAAAAATAATACACACACAAAAGCAAAAGCCAGCTTTGTAAACGAGATAAACGACGGTTTTTGCAATCGCATCAAAACTACGAAAAAAATCGGCACATATGGAATTTGTGTGACGCTGTGTTCGTGACTTGGAATACGATATGTAATATGTGAAAAGACCAAGATAAATAAATGTATTCTGCTCAGAGCTCTACTCACTTTTGAAAAAAATATTATCACCATCAAATGGAAAATACTAGTAGCTGCTGCATACATGCATTCCATATTTTATGCCTTTTAAGTGTATTTATGGGTTTCATACCGACACCTCTTAAGATATAGTCTGCTCAAGGCGGAGAACTGACTGAGAGGAAGAGTTGTTTGCAAACTTTAAGACACTACCGTGTTTTAAGAACCCTTTTACTTTTTTATTTCCAAAGAATCTCAGATTTTTTCGGTGTGCAGAAATGTATGTACTACATTCATACAAAAAAAAGCTGAGTTGACTAATGTAGCTTAACGTTGAACTGAAAGAATTTAAGAGAGAGTACAGATTTGGTGAGTGGATGTAATCTGCCGATTTCACGCTTTACTTCTCCTTTTGAATCTGAATGATGAGCTGAACTCGTTGGTTTTGTCGTCCTCGTTCATTTAAGAAACCTCATTGACAAATCTGAGAAACTCCCATCTTTCAAGAGTCAGATTGCTTAATATAGCAAATCACTGCTGTTTCTACATATCCTTTCATCGTATTATTGTCAAGAGTCTTGAAAGTGCTTTTTTGCACATGATAAATATGGGAAAGTAAGAAAAGCACTCATCTTCCATACATGGAGAAACGGTGAAGAAAAAGGAAGCAAGAAACAAACGTCTAGGAAATTAAGCGAGAAAAGAAAGAGAAAGGAGAGACGAGAAGAATGAAAAGGATTGTAAAAGCGAATTTGGGTACTTGATGACTTAGGAAAGAATAACATATATTAGACACAGAATAATACACAAAATTACGTCCAGGAAGTCACAAGACAGCATCTACCACATCATCATCATCATCGCAGTTGCAGGCAACTCCCCATTATTACATTTTTCTTCATAGTGAAAGCGTCTCCATCCGTAATGAAATGTGTCACACTTTTATTTTGCCTGTCGCCTTGAACGAAATTAGTGACTGAATGAAAGCGAACACCCGCCTAGAGGAGAATTATGAGGAATACACAATAAAACAAAGCAAAACTACTTCTACCATAAATAAGAAAGAGTCGG
>JAHZNG010004837.1:0-11526 GCA_027744375.1 Orchesellides sinensis
AAGTATGATGTAAATGAGGAGTTTAGACTTGACCGTCCAATATTTTTAATTGAGATTCAAAATCTTGTATAAACAACTCAAGCTCATCTGCAGTACTGACACATGCCGACTCTTCAAAAATAAAGCCAAAAGTAAATTTTGAGTCGTAGCCTCCAACCCCCGTGATATATCCTGCACAAATCCAAATAGCAAATAAGTATTGTTTTAAATGGTAGTAAATTTCAGTTTAGGCAACAAATCATTAACAGTTGCAGCATTTAAACTTACGCATTCTGTTACAGGCTGGTGGTAGTCCCCATACAGTCGCAACCGGATATTCGTTAAAGTTGGACTGTTCGACTACTCCCGGGACATTTGATAAAATGTAACAGCTTTGCAACTGTTGGAAACAATGCCGTACCACGGGTACCGGAAATATACCAGTTAGACTGGAAATAAACGAGTATGCTATAGGTGCATAATATCTTGAGTATAGATCCTTTAATGTTTTATCAACTGCGTCAAGCCTTTCAAATGGGTCCTCAATACCGATGGGGAAATCTTCATAAACAAGGTAGAAATTATTTCTGGGGTATTCATCTGGATATGGCAACTTAGCGCAAACTTGTCCTACAAAAATCTCATCAGGGGCAGGAAGTCCCTTCCTTTTAGCAGCAGTTTTCAAAGCTCCACAGTAAGCGGAGTTCAGGACTGCCATTGTGCAGCACTTGGTCGACAAGCGAATGCGCCTTATCATCTCCATCGGGACTTCCATTTTCGATCGAGAAATAAACTTTGGTCCAGTAAGAGGTCCCTCAAAGTAGACATAGTTTTGCTTGAGAAACATGTGCTCCAAAGCTAAATATGGGGTCAGAAAGAATACTGGAATAAAGAGTAGAAGCCTCTTGAAGACTGGTACCGGGGGAACTTTAAAATTGACTACGTCCAGATTAAGCTTTGGAGGACGATCCAAGATACAATTGCGACCAACTTGGACAAGAGAAATTCCATCTACATAAACATGACTGAATCTCATTGTAATGACTGACCCTACAACGCCATTGTCGTCCCTTTTCATTTTTGGCGTAACCAGAATCTCCCACTTTGGCCTGGTCTTAGGCCACAATTTATCAGCCATGATTGCAGTGGCTTCAAGAAATTCCTTTTCTGGTATTACTTTATTTATGTCTCTTGACTCGGGGAAGTACCGGATATGATCGTTGATGTTGAAACTATCCGTTTTATCTTCCCACCACATGAATCCAAATTTCTGTACAGCTACTTTGAAAAAATTTCCGTATGGTTTCCATCCAGAAGGTGTGGTTTTGCGGAAAGCGTTTAGCACTCTATTTCTCAGTACCTCAATATCACAAGGGCCATCAATGTAGATGAAAAAGAAAATTGAGTAGAGATTTGCAGGAGTTTCTATTGTACAGATGGTATCAACGGAACCGAGAAGTTGGTATTTTCCTCCGTGGCGGATGTACATAACCAGAGACAAAAGTTTTCTGTACAAGCAAAGCAGAATAATTGGAATGGAAAATACTATTAAAAATGTGTAAAACAACACAAAACAAAATATCAGGAAAAGCAGATGCCGAATGGATTTAACCAATCCGTTATTCGCGTGCAAACTCATTTTATACGAGTTAGTTTAAACCAAGACGTGAAATCAGAGAAAATGACTAGAAACCAGAGACAGTCTTGGAGTCACGTACACCTCGCGTCAGCTCAAAATGGTAATTAAAGCTGTAACTAAAATTTTCCTGTAATTATATGTATCCTGGGGTTGTAACCTTACCAAGGATATTTCTTTAAGAAATTGGTGGTGAATATATTGATACCTCTGAATCAAATCCGGTATACCATAATATATGCTTGAACTTCCCAGACTAAGGCTAAAACCTTTATCTGAATACGTGTGAAAATTACCTGTCCTATCAGATTAACTTATGAGCTTTTGGGTATTACTCAATATTGAACGTCAATATACAATAGCAATTAAAATCTCACTCTGTTCCTTGGAAGTGGATTTGATTGCCTCAGCAAACCGGTGGAATTTCCTTAGCAGACTAAGCTTTTAGACCTTCTCAGATATACTAAACTTTCATATGAAATATGCCAACCGGATTAGTAAACACCTAGTTGCACGTGTAGGCTTTGATTACTCTATCTTCTCTGCTCACGTTGTGCAATACCACTTGGGTGAAATTCTATTCCTGAGAGAAATAAGTTTTACAAGTAAATACCTGACACAATAATCTACAATGTTTGCAATTCAGAAAGAAGAGTAGTAAAAATTACAAAATGTGCCATTTTAAAAGGTATAAAACTGGTATAATAGTCAAACAACCTAAAGATAGATATCCGGAAATATATGCAATAAATCCCATGTGTAATCAGTTAAATATTTGAAGAAAACCATGAGAATCGAACATTCTCGTTTCACTCTTAAATGGAATATTGTAGACTCAGACAAAAAATGTGATATTTTAGGTCAGTTTTATAGAATTGTAGATCTTTAATGCAATAGTGATTGTAATAGGTTTAAGGATTCTATAACTGTTCAGTTCAGTCGTCAATTTATCCTTCGTAACTCAATCCTCGTCTTACATACATATAACGAGTTGTGCTTGTACAATTGTAGTAATAAGCTACCACCACAACTGCCATCTTCGCTTGACTTTCTGAGCCTCTGGAAAGCTAGTGGTGAACAAAGACCAGAACTCCTTGAGTACAAACTCAGTTCCTATGGGATAGCATAGAGGTAGTATGCGTATTTTACTGTAGAATAGATCATTGGTTTGGATGATACGTATAAATAAGTGATATTTTTCAATGTATCGGTCCTTTTTTATGAAATACTTATACAGTGATAAAATTTAGTATTAAACTTACAAGTCTATTTTTATTAACTTTATACCAACGTCTCCTTAAAACCATCATATTAGACTATCATATACAGCTTACTTGACTTTTATACTTAAATAATCAAAATCCAAAACTTTCGTTGTAAAGTCACACTTTTCTAAATCGCTGAAGATTCTCCAGGGTAGACTTCTGCATCTGGTTTAAACGTTAACAGTTTAAATTAAGATGCTGAAGCATAATATAAAGGGTTGAAAACAGTAAAACAATTCGTCAAACTGAGAACATTTCAGTGTCATGCTGTGGTGAACGTTTCAAATTCATATATCCCATCCAATATACCATATATCATAGTAGGCAACACCGTTGTTCCGTTGTATTTCGGTTTTTATCTCATGGAAATATGATAATGAATGAGAATGGATGGCTTGTCATTTGTTTCTTGTCTCTTATAGAGATATCCTCATAAATCCGTGTCAACTCATGAAAATCTGTTGACATCTAAACTAGCATCGCCTATTCAAATATGGAAAATGATCTCCGCATAGGGATGGATTCGTTGTGTTGTGATGATGATGTCGTTGATTATCAGCATACTATCATCTCCACTGTTAACTTTATCCGTATCATTGACTTGGTTATTTACGAACAACTCAATTTTTCCGACTCTTCTCCTCTGACTCACAGTCAAACTAAACCAAAGAGCACACATGCCTCTTCTCCTTTTTCTCCGGTGAAATATGAGAAGGAAGGGATGAGTGAGACAACGGTTGTGTCTCGGACAGAGACAAATACCTGCTTATCTCACCTCATCATCCTCGCTGGAAACGCCAACCAATCCATCTAACGCTATTTAAACTTTTGTGCAATATGCCATATCACAACGGTAAGTTTTCTAATACCATGCATGTGCATATTGTATTAAATACCGCATAACTTATAGATACTTGCAAAGGAAGCAAACACCAGAGTTTCGGAAGATGACTTTTAGGTTGGCTTCGCAGTTTACATCTGCTTTTGTAAACATGTTAAAATTAAAAGGAACATTTGATGACAGGCGACAATAATGGTGATGATCTCTTTGAGCCATATAGTTCACACATCAAAGATAGAGTTGATGACGACGATGGTAATTTACATATATGCTTATCTTATCGTTTCATCATATTCTCAAGGGTTATTTTCATCCTCCTACTCCTGTGATTATAAGCTATCATAAAGCCCAACACTTCATCATAGTTTAAGAGATGCGCTTAAAAATTGTCATCTCGTAGTATTGCGAAGAATATATTGAATGTTTTATACACTACAATCATTTATACCGACTTTACAAAAGGCGGATGCCCGATTCACACAAGACAAGTCACCGTGTCATGTCAAACTGTTGCTTGCTCCTTGCTCGGAGGCTGTCATCTCATTTCATTTTTTCTGTATGCTGTTTGACAGCATCACGAATATAAAAAACCGTGTGACACCTACACAACAGTTTCTCAAAAACTTGCCATATGTTCATTTGGGAATTCAACAAGGCACACCAAAAAAACTGCACGATTTTTGTTCTTTACACTTATTATTATTAGCCTTTCTCATTACTAATGTATAAAAGAAAGTTTTGAGATTCTTGTCGTCTTTTTCGTCTTGTGGTGTGACTCTACGTACAATACGCCTTAGTTGACATATGTGTGACACATGGCATATCACATCACATTTTGTCAAACAAAAAATTCCTTCTTTCACTTCACAAAAAATTTCCCCTCCTCCACAAAAACCCAAACTTTTCTTTTAGTGGGCTTGCTCCCTTGTGTCCTTCTTATCTTTAATTCTTGCTGTTCCTTCATTCTTATAACATATCAGATACAGTATCAGTGTCACAATGTCACCTTCGTATCCTGTTCTTGTGTCACACACTCATATAATAATAATCAAGATGATGATGTGATGATAATAGCAACATTAGCAGCTTATCTGCTCCCATGTCATATCTTAGTTTTGGTAATGCTTTGCATAATGGATTTTGTAATACGGCAAAAAACCGGATTTCTTCTTAGGCTCCAATGTGTGATATGATATATTATTCATTTGCCAAAAAACGGGATCGTCATCATTGATATATAATAAGCTTAATGGACTTTCCTACCTCCACACGTAATTCTTATGAGTTTCGTAATTTTCTAAAGGAGATAAAGGCATAGCGTAATGTATGCTGCCATTCAAATGCCAGATTGAGAACAAAGATACAATTATTAACTGGAGATAGATAGTACAAGAGAAGGGAAAGAAAGAGATGAGATGTCAACTTTGAGGGAGGGATGACCACCCTGTGCATATTATATACTTTTTGTAAGAAAAAGTGTCAAGTTAATAGCTAAAATGAAAATAGTTTACGTGCCGTTTTTATGTCCACTTTTATTGTGCATTTTCCCCCTTTTATGTCCTCCAAATATGTTCACACCGTGCCGACTCATAAGAAATAGAGGACAAACGACGTGGCTGGTCCTTTTTTACTGTATTTAAGATTCACCTGTTAAAAAATTCAAATGGTATGCACACAATGTATATAATGACATTTGATGGTATGTTGATATTATGTGTGTGTGAGAGACTCTGATTGGAATCGTTTTTGTTGAAGCAAAAGAATAAAATAGTTTAAATAGTTTCTAGCTTGCTTATTTGAATTTGGTGTTAACAATCTAAAGAAATCAGTTTAAAAAACCAGAGCCAAGAAGGCAGCAGACGATTATCTGTTTGCATCTTGGTTTCTTATTGGCGTGGCGTGACCATAACTGAATTATTTAAATGAAAGCATGCATAACTTAGCCAAGTGAAATTTTTACATTCTTTTTTAGCTTCAATTCATCAAGACAAAAACATACACAAATACCTAACATGCATTCCTTAAATGTTCAATTTTATCTTTTTTCATATAGAAGCCCAAAAAAAGGAATCTATTCTCCTTTCTCTGTGACTTTTTGAGACTCTGTGTGGCTGTCATCCTTTTCTACCCTTTAAGCTGATTTGACAGGCTGATAAAAAGCATAAAGTCTTCTTGACTATTGCATCTATTTTTTAAATATTTAAAGAGAAACATGCATTTTTCTTGTGGTTATAGAAGAAGAGTCATCAGCAGCATCAATATATAAAACTATCAGAAGAGATTTCCTATTTGGATAAGTAATATGGGAAGATATGATGATAATATGCATTCCACTTGTGGGTTTGACTTCTTTATTCCTTCAAAAGCATTTTTTCTTCATTCTTCAATCTAACTTTCAAATCTTTGTTGTTGAGTTGAATCATTCCTCTTTTTGTTAATTTTTGTTTCCAAAGCCCTTAAGGCTCATTGCATCAGTTGGTATTTAATTTTGTACGATAACTAGCAACCTATAATATTATCCTTGTGCATAATATATTTTATACCTTGTTTCCTCAAGTGTGTTTCACGTACAATTTTACTTTAACAAAAGAAGTGATGTACATTATGAAAAATGATTTCCTGATAATTAGCTTTCTTCCTTGAGACTCTTATGTATATCGTTTCTGGCATTAGCTAGTCTTCTTAATTTGATGGGAATAGAAAAAAGCATATTGCTACCGACGATGATGGGAGAGGAAGGCTAAATAGGATTTTAATCTTCCAACCATGGAATATTGTGGTTTTCTGCTTTGTGAGCCTATGTAACATGCCTCCATATGTCCATATAGACTTTTCATCCCTCTGGCACGTATCGCACATCTCCCCTAAAAAAAGTTAACCATGCGGTATCACTGTGTAAATACAAAGCTAGCTTATGGCTTGGCTTTAAAAAGCACAATCGACGTCAGTTGCAAAGCACCCAAGAAAAAAATTCAGAGAAAATAAGCACAACTATCTAAAATACTAATTAAAGTGGAGTAAGGTTAATGAAAAGAGTTGGTGGTGGTTGGTGATATGAGCAGTCTGTATATAAGACATCATCATTATCAACTTCCTTTTTTCAAAAACGATACATTACACAGCTTTTTCTTATCTTGCTTTTGTAACTCTGTCGTGATTGTTGTAAGAACTAAGCTTTTTTGTACTCATTTGATGTATTTATGAATGTGATGATGCTTCCCCATTTCCGCAACTATAATACATATAATAGGCAAAAATAGTAATTAGAATTTTCTTAGTAAACTTGTGTCCTTTACTTTTTTTGTTTTTACCACAGCAATCTTCTTATACACCAATAAGCTTGGCAATGGATCGTGCTTAATGATCAAAAACACAAAAGAAAACGAAGAAACCATCTCATCTCATTCTAGATCGTCTTTTCAATACACAATTGTCCTTTTTATTTTTTGTTTCTTCTCAGCTTCTGTTTGCAACTCTGACTCAGTAGGGAAAAGACGTGAAATGAAGCTAAAAAGGACAAACAAAAAACATTACTGTGATGAAACAAGCTGATATATACTTTACAAGCCAAGAAATGTTTTTTAAAGGGGGCACCCGTATAAACTAAGGATCTCGGAAACGTAATGGATCTTTTCTTAACAGAAGAAAATCGTTACGCAACTTTTTCCTCTTAAGAGAGAATCCTTTTCTTGTTTAAATAATACTACTGTGCTCAATAAGAGAAGATATATTTTTTGTATTGTAAGTGAAACAGAAAACAAAAAAGAAAATGGAAGTTGATGATGATAAGATCATCATGAAAATGTTGGTATAATTATTATATGCGTTTTAGCTCATGTATTGTGCTGCTGTTGTTGAACTCTGTTGAAATCCAACAGTTTCAGTCTGGCACGGAGAAATAAGTATAAAAATTGAAAGGATGATGTTGTTGTTTTGTGTATTCTTGTGGTGGTGATGATTGTATCGTCTCTGTTTGTTAAACGGCATGTCGTTCATGTGTACGTAAAATGCTCTGATGCTGTTGACGATATCAACATAGGGAAACTATAGTATCATCATGATACATGGGGGTAAAAACAAGAAGAATTGCTTTTTTAGGAGAAAAGAAGCCAAAAATGGATAGATTTTTATCTTTGTTTGGCTTTCCTCTTTCGAAAGACTTTACACATGTGCCATCTTTCTGGTTTTCTACTACACAGTTGACTCCTTTTTCCTGATGACTGCCTTGTTTTACAATATTTTTTGTGGTTGTTGAGAAAGAGTCATGCTTGGTCATGACAGGAAAGGTTATGTAATGTATTATCTTCCAATGGATTCATGTCATGTTCCAAGACAAGTACACAAACAACAAAAATACAATATTGCACGAGTTTAAAAAAATTCGTTCACTATTATGGATCTAACTATCGTATTTAAGACACAAACTGCCTGTAAAGTGTTTTATACATATCTGTATACTTAAAATCTCCTTACTTGGTAGTTTGTAGAGTTATCTCATAAATCACCTAAAAACAGGAATATTTATGGCTGCATAAGAATAAAATGCCAAGTAGTGTTTGCTTGTTAGTATGTGTTTTTCTGGTGAAGGCTCAAGAATAAAGTGTGTATAATTATCCATTAATTTAAATATTTCATTTGCCTTTTAGAAACACGGAATGGAGGTGGAATAATATTATGGTTGGTGGTGAAAAATAATATCTTTATTTTAGTTTTTTAACAGGAAGCAAAAACATGAAACTCATATCTGTTCGGACAAGCTTGTATTAGTTAAAAAGCCATTTTCGATTACCATTCAAAGATTTGCGGATTGCTGAGCCTTTTAATATGTGCATACTTATTTCATACAGAAGTAAAATTTTTTATAGTTTTCTCTTTTTTATTAGACAACGGTCAAAGCCCATGTAAGTACTGTATTACATAATGTTATATTCCGAAACTAAAGGATTTATTCGACAGTTTACGACTTTTTCCTTAAGATTACTATTAACTATTTTACGGCTGCTTTCTCAAGTCTGGTATGCATGTATAGATGGAATGTATGTATGTATGTTCATTTTATATTAAAAGAACTATACGCTATACGCACTTGTTAATACATTTAAAACACTACAACAAGAAGTATTATGTAACAATAAATAATAAAGATTCGTTTCAGACGGTTCTGTTGAATGGTTTATTGCTCTCCGGTCACCAAATCGCAATTACGCCAGGTGCTACCGGACTTCACGCTAGAGTAGTGGCAGTAGCAGTGGCACTTTACTACAGTACATGAGATATTCTTCGTTTTGCTAATAACAATGAAAAAATAAATTTAAAAGACTAATGCCGACAAGGTCTTGATATTTTTTATTGAATTTATCCGAAAGTAACTTGTATAACTTCTTAAATCAGGTATTCGGCCGACCGTGGACCGAGTCGAGCAAGGTCAAAGAGCGACAAGGAAATCGCATATAAAAGCTGGAAGTATATCCAACAAATCATTCTTTTTCGTTTAGTGTTAAAAAATTGGTCATAAATTTAAATCGAGGTCAATAACATTTCTACTGATGTAGTACTGCTACTCATGAAACAGCAATGCTTTGTAGTTTTTAGAGAAGATGACTGATGTAATCGGAATCTTGTCAACAGCAGCTTTTACTTTAATAAGAAATTCTGCAAACTTTTACATTCAATTACGTTTACCTTTTAAACTGCTCTCAGTATTTCAAAATTTTATTGTAGGTTTAAGACATTAATCGTATTTTTCTGAGATTTGAAGTAACTTGAGTAGTTAACGCATATATGGTTTTTTGTTAGAAACAGTATTTAAAACGTTTTTGCCTATAAAACGTACCCCTTCATGAGCAACTAACTGTTTTATGATTAAACAATACAAGAAAGTACTACGGCATTTCTGATAGAACCGTTTACGACTAAACATATCATCCTTTATTGCATTAACTTTTTAATATGCTGTTGGGAGTATTATGAACAGTGAACATAATGTCTGCTGTTTTTATGTGATTTCCTTCATTCCACCTAATATCGTTTTGGATTAAACATCTTTATATATGGTCTACTGACATGTGAAATGCTACAAGATCATGAATTTACTTTTAGATATATTTTTCTAACTTTTAACTAGCTTCAGGTCTAAAAGTTTCAAGTGGCCATATTAAATAAATTTGTAAACATAATTATTGTACTAACATTTTCGGAAAAAATTCCCAACATGGGCACTTATACGATTGCAGTGATCCTGTACCTTCACTGCTCATGCGATTTGCTTCAGGTAAAATTGAGTTGTAATGCAAGCCATGATTTATTTTATGATCTAAATCATTAATCGACATGTGTATTTTCATAATATGATTCGTCAGCTCCACAGCACTACCAATAAAAATAGTCGATCATCAAACTCAGCCATGATGCTGATACGATGTGAGCTAATGTGTAGGTAGTTGTTTAAAAAATTACCTCAGGTACAAAATATTATTACGTTACATAAAACAAAAGCCCTCAAGTGCTTTTCCCTGTATTTCACATATGATAAAAAATGAAGATGATCTGATGATCACTTATTAGGTCTAAAAGACGAAAAGATGGACATCTGTACTCATAGTAAAAAGTCCTCGAGTTGCTGCTCATGTTTAACATGCGTGTGTTGTTTCAAGATGAGGAAAAGATTTATGAGGAGCAACTCGTATAAAAATTCATGTTATTTGGTAATACTCTAGTGTAAATGTGCATTCCTCAAACCTTTTCATGAACATCATGAAAAAAAACTAAATTTTTTGATTGGTCCACATTCTCTCTTTTTTCTAGTCCTTTAGTATATAATAGGGATAATATAATGATTATTACATCTTGCGGTCTATATTATGTATTATTCCATTTACCCAATTGGATTTTTAGTTCTTTATCTTCATTGTAATCATCAAGATAATAGTGGTAGTATGCTAATTTTCCAATATTTTTAATGACTTTAATTTTGGCTGGAAGGTAGAAAAAACAAAATAACATTTTTTTGGTTTGGTATCATTATTATTTTTCAGCCTTTTCTACTCTCAAAGATATTATTTGATTGCATGACCACAGCAAGTATTTTTTCAAGACGAGTCAAGAGTCGTTCGTCATGAATATAATATCGACAGAGAAAGAGCAAAAGATTTATCCATTCTGTCCCACAAACAAAAAGGGAATGAGCGACGACTTAGCAAAACGAGCTTACTAAATAGCCAATAACCATTCAAAAATGGATGAAAAAAAATTATCATGTTTTTTAGCTGTGAGAATATCATGTCCAGTGTTAAAGAATGGAATATACATGTGAATATATAGGTACGACTGTTGTTGTGTGCCCAAAGGTGATTTTCTTTGATTATTATTACTATTTTACATGGTGAAACACTTTAGAGCCGATTTGGAAGGTTGGGCTGGTTATTTCGTTGGCTGGCTGGCTCTCTGTTATTTTTTATGTTAGTTATGATTATTATTATTGCTTATTACACCACTGGCTATGAAAAAAAGAATATGCATATTATGTAGATGGATGTGTGTGCATGCATATTATTTATATGCAGAGAGAGAGGGAGAAAAGAGGAGATGAACGAATGCAATCATTATATATTGGATTTTTAGAAGTGAGCGTAGACCAGTTGGAGAAAAATCTTAAATAATATCTATTTTGTTACTTTGGTGGTGGCATACGCATCAATGAGCCTACGTCCAGGTTCGGATTCCAGACGGATGGTTTATGAATGCACATGAGCATTGTTGTTGTTGTCGAACATGAAAAATTCTCATTTCCTGAGGCTTCATAAACG
>JAHZNG010004838.1:0-13750 GCA_027744375.1 Orchesellides sinensis
TTAATTAAACAGATCAGATCTTATTGTTGGCGTCATATGTAGGCAACTTACTTAGTAGGTGTTATCTCAGATAACTAAATATCATTAAAGATACTACCCGAAAAAATTTCTGTAATTAACACAAAAACAGTTAGTCCTTTGAGCGCCCACTCTTCTATTTACGTATGGACTGGCTGCAAATGCAAATGACGTTTAGTGTTTAAAAGTAATTTTTGATAAGATCCGGTAACAAGAATATAAAAATTCATTTCACACAAATTTTCCACGAAAACACGAACCACAAAATTAAACATTCCTTTCACTAGCCTCATCCTTTTCTGTTGATAATAAGTTAACTTAAGTACCTAAATACGTAGTGATAACTTACCTAATGTTTCCACAAAGATTAAAAACTAAGAATATCTGTTGGGTTTATATTGATATTTGGATTTTCTGTTTTTTATCGCCAGTATTTCAATCAACATCTGTTTTACTTCTGCAGTGAAGATCGTTAGTCTTGATGCAACTGTAATTATTTCGTCCGTGAAGTCAACATTTTACTGATAGCCAGAAGGTTTTAGTAAAAAGGAAACCAAAAAAGCAAATTTACATCGGTGATTTTATACAATCATTTGATAAAAAAGCGTATTCCTCAGATACATATCTGAATCTAGCGAAACTCATTTTCTGGAAATTGAACTTTTGAGCTTTAACGGTTGCGCTTTTTTACCTAGTAGTATTTAAGTCACTCCAATGCAATATGCAGCAATATAACTTAATATATAATGTAAAAAGCATCCTATTTATTACACTTATTATACAATTTGTACATGGAAGACATGAGTAAAAAATACACCACTAAGACCTCTGTGTTATAATATACATTGTATACATATTTTACCTTAGGTTTCATAGGATACATTTATTTACACATTGCTTCTGTGACAATAGCCTTTTAACAATGTTTTAGTATGTGTTGTCAAATCTTTCGTAAAGCTCTCCAGCATCTCGTCTCCTCCTCTTGTCATCCAAATGTTAATATTAATAAGAGAAAGTTGACCAGCTCATGTTGATTTGATTATGGACGTACAAAACATAAATTATTAAAAACGTGTTTTAAATAAATATACCCACAGTAGTCCTACCAAAGTCATTACATAGAGTTAACTCAAATGTAGAGTCAATATAACTCTCCCTCTGAACATTTAAATTTGTATTTTGTATTGATTGTGTAAGCATAATAGTATAAATTTGTTATAATTTAAATATGTTAGTACAGCTTATGAAAATTAATTGGAAATGCGCCAAAACTTTGCCAACAGCGTTTTATAGAATGGAATTAAAATAGGGAGTAATTTAGTTTGAAAGTAATCTAGACTTGAGGAAATTATTTATAGTCTTGCAATAACAAACATAATTTCTAAGTAATAATCCATCATTTGAGGATTGCGGTGGAAAACCCCAACATATATAAATGATAAAGCTTTTGAAGTCTACTGCAATGATAAAAGCTTGTGTTATTTTCAGAACGCGCATGTACTTAGGCTGGGTTTTAGTAAGAAAATTGGTTGTTTTAGAAAATTCAACGGAGTTCATCAAACCAAATAGGCTTTCATGGAATTTTGCCAAAGAACTGAACAGTTGAAGATTTCAAGTTTAAGGCCTTCGATATGTTGCTAAATAATTCAGCCCTTTTCCTTTAAAGCTGACTTTAAAGATTCCAAAAGAAGGTTTTGTTGGATTTATTCGCTAAAGAAGAATCGCGTAGTTGTAGAAGAAGCTTAAGCAGTATTATCCTTTTACGTGAGTTCTTGATGTAACAAAATCCCGTTTAATCCCGTGGTGGTTTTAGAGTAAATAAAATCCAACTTTGTTCTATTCGTAAGAAGTTGCCACAAGGAAAAAGTGCATTCCGAGGAAACAGTTTTTAACAGTAATATATAATGATATAATGTTGTAGAAATCAGGATCTACGTTTACACAGAAAAACGATTTCCCTGGAACAAAGACAATACCCTTTCCATAAGGTAAGGTGGAGTATAGAATGGCCAAACACAACAAAGTGGAATAAAATTAATGAGAAAAACTCCTGTCTTCCAATGCACAATTTTTTTGCAAAAAAACGTACAACTTGCAAACGTTCATTACCCTATAAAATCTAAACCCATTCAGCAATTTAAGAAATATTATCCATATTATTCAATCCATATTAAGTAACAGGTGGTTGTACAGTGAATTTTTTTATTTAGTCATATATTTACGTTTTCCTTCAGTACTATCATAATATTTAAAGTCCATTTAAACTTATAAACTTTCAACGTTGTACATAATAATATACACACAGTAGATACATTTTACCAAACTTGCTATTAGCACAAAAAAACCAAAATTATGTTTACATTCAAAAATTACGTTGAATTGTCTTTCTAGCTTTACATTGTACTAGCATCACATGTGTGCCTACTACTTTAAAATAGTTGGAAAGACTTCTCCGAAATTCATTTACTAAAATTGCTTCAAGCTAGGAGCTTTGTAGACGAAATTAGGAAATGAAATTCATTTTTAATACCAGTCATGGTATAAACCCTGGGTTTGGACATGGAAACCCGGTTTTTATTATGGACGGATTTTTGCGAATTTATGGTGAGTTTCTGGGTAGTAACGGGCTTAAAGGAGGTCACAACACAATTGCGTATCCCTACAATCAATATTACCAAATGAAAATCTATAGTTGTCTCTCTAAATTGCTCTTTTTACAAATTCTGAGTTCAGGAAAGTAATCCATAGAATTATATCTATCCTATTTCAAGTTCATGCTTCAGTCATTTGTATTTTTATACAAGTTAAGTGCACTTAAATAGTTATAACAAAATTGTGTTACAAGCGTGTAAAACAATATGTGTTATATTATTGATATTGTATAAATTAACCGGCACTGACACAAATGTTCCGCCAAAGTTTTGAGCACAATTTGATATAATTGCAAAAAACAGTTATTGTCAACAGTCGGATCTTGGTAAAACTGCTGTGTTTGGAGTCTAACCCTTTATTCAGATTTAACCGGATTCCCTGCCACGTATTTTCAATCGAGTTGTTTCATTCCCAATGTAAATCGCATGTTAGATGTACAAATCTGGGTAGGATAAAAACCCAGCAATTTAGAGGTGTGTCTGGGTACCCAAAACCCGGGTATGCACCCATGAAATGCTCTAAACCCAGATGCAATGACTATTTAATACATTCTATTTGTATTCTATATGGCAGTTTATGTGCAACGTAGTCACCTGAACCAGAAAACCAACGGCCTAACATTCTTTTAAATGTATGCTTAATAATTGTTCTCCTGTTTCGCCAAAATATCTGAAAATATACCTTTAAACGTGTTTAGTTTCAGGGTAATTCTTTTGCTTCAGAAGCTATGCCGTCAGTTTCAAGCCAATTGTCCTGAGGTAAGCATTATATCGATTAGTTTTAGAATTTTTGTGTCTGCGGTAAATAACTGACAAAATCTCTTGATTTTTTAATTAGATAAACGATTTGAAAGCTACGCATGTTATTTAGTCTACAAGGAAGGTGACGAAGAATAGTTTTACAATCTAACCGGGTGGCATACCCAAAACACAATGCTAGAGAGTGACATAGGGTTTCTGTTTATGAAAGAAACCAGGACGGTTGCGCTTGTGGACATGGTGAGTCATAAACTATACATTTTGCCCAGATTTCAAAGCATAGAAGATTCACTAAATTTTTATTCTTTTTGTTAGGGGTTTTCTTGCCTGAGCCTGGTGATTTGTGTACTCAATAGTTTTGGTATTCTAAAAGAATACCAGAGATCGGAGACTCGAAAACAGGAGAGAAATGTAAGTTGGCTATGAATACACTATTTTATTTTAACGTAATTTTGTAAAAACTTTAAATTTTAGGTGTGAAAGCTGCTGGTTGGGGTTAGCTTGCATCGATGAAAATGGTAACAATCATTTCAGGATTGATGTTTCTCTTATCGGCAGATCCAGTTGCGGTACTGAATCGTAATGCGGACACAAGGGTGCGGTGCTACACATCGCTTGTAATTAATGCAATGTGGATTTTATATACGGCTGTGCTAGCCTCGGAAAATACATTGCAAAGTTTAAGAGAGGATTCGGATTGTTTTGAAATATACGGGCTGTTTATTATTACTGTTTATGGATGCGTTGCATTTGAGATTGTGTTTCGTTATAAAAACGAGCTGACTTTGTTTGTTGCCAAATGACTTGTTGGTGAAAAGCCCTTTAAACAAAGGAAAAATGAATAGGATACATAACTAATAACCTCTATTTTAGGTTTTAAGGTCTGTTAAGAATTATTGTACTATTACAAATAATATTAATAGTAATATGATACAGCTTTTGAAATGCCAGATAAAGTAAACTGATTATTTTAGTTTTGGGTTTGAATGGGTAAGACTTAAAAACCTTGATCGTCGAAAATAAAATATATTGTATATAGATAGTTGAAAACTGTTGAGTATAAATGCTTGCAAGATATAACAAATATTTCATTTGAGTTGTTAAAGCATCGGATACAACGCTGGAACTGTTTGCATTTAACTTTAGTATGCACGTAATCCTCAAAACTTGTGCTATCAAAACTTAAGTTTAAACCGATTCATTTCAAATATGTCGTAAAGAAACATTATGATAACTTTAATGGAATGAAATTAAAATAGTAATAGTTTGTACTAGTATATAATTATAAGCTTGGCATGAGTCAAAGAGTATACAAATATTTTGGTGCACGTGTAAACCAAAAATTAGTAGCAAAAAATTTGATGTGCTCAAATGTACTGGCAAATATGACTTTGAGTAGGAAAGGAAAGCGCCAAGAGCTAATAACTGGTTGTTTGCTTATTTGTTAAAATTCTAAATGCATTTTGTAGAACAGCTCTTGATTTGGATTACAGAAGGGAAGAATTGTCGCATTAATATTAGTAATCTTAGTGAAATACAATTTCCATGAACTAATGAGATCAGGGTAATTAACCTGGTAGATAAAGTGCAAATTTATTTGCTTAGTTGATCGTGTAAAACAACTATTACCAACCATTAACATTACCCATTACCATTACCCACAAATGTGGTAAAAAATTTTAAGTAATTTTTGGTGCAAAGAAAGTTTTTAAAAATGTGTGTCTCCCTTATTAAAGATATTGCTTAAACCAATTAAGCGTATGGCAACAACAGCTTCAAAAACCCTTTACCGTTTACTTATTATAAATTCAACAAATATTTATATAGTATTTATTCATATTTAAAAATTCGTGTATAAAGCCATTTAACTGTATTATAAAGACATTAGAATAGTAAAATATCAAAACTTCTTAAGAGTCGACAAAGATATTGCATTTACTACTTTTGAATAGTTAATCTTTTACTAGGGTTAAAGCAGCAGTACCCAAAAATCAATTAAATATTTTAACTACAACTTTATTCTACCTAATATGTTGAAACACGGATAGCTTCGACTCTCAGGTCTTCGTACTACTTACCCTTTACCGAATTAAATTACCTTTCCTATGGGAGACAGGTTTATTTCAAAATTTAGGATACAAATAAATTTACTGTTGCAAGTTTCTAAAATACCAACAAACCTGCAAACCACTTACATCTTATTATAAACCAGCAAAGTTTTAGAATATTCATACGTGTTAAGTCAGTATTAACAGGTAACTTGCGCTGATACCTTATTTTAAACCGTCATTAATTTTTAACGTATCTCTTTGCGATAAGGTTTATTCCTAAGGTTAGCAGTATGTGCATTTTAAAAATTCGTTAAATCTGTGGGCAAACGCTAACGCATATATTGCGTCTATACCTTATGCCTCCACGTAGAATAGGACTTTTTAAGTCCTTACCTAAACGCAACAGTAAAAGTATCTGTGTGTGGATTTGTTCTGTTTCAGTAAAAATATATCTGCAAAATTCAACTTAGTTTGATATTTTGAAGCTTTGGTTTAATTGCTTTAAGCATAACCTTTTTTCAATACCTAAAATACCTAATTAGGATATACCAATGACTCTAAAAACACTTCATCCATAGCAAATTACGGCTGCGTTATAGAATGCCTGTGGTTTAGACCAATTTTTAATTTAAAAATCACTTTTTTTCTTAGAGGTCTCAGACCTCCAAGACATAGTCTTTCTACACAGTTTTAAAATACTAGTTCATGGTATACAGTCAAAGATTAAAACGTTTATGATATTTTACATGCGCATAACGCCACGCCACTTAATCGAATTTTAGGTTAACCTGTGCTCTTATTGTTTTCCAGCGCATTAAACCATTGTGGTAAATATTTGTCAAACTACCGATCTAAATTAACTCTACCAGGCCAATTTTATTGTTATATTGAATTTTTAACGTTTATACCTATACAAGTATATAATAATATTTATACGCGTCCATATTCGAATCTAGGTCACAAATGCTAAGTACAGTTTCGCAAGAGGTATTTACAGTTATGGTTTACAAAAAAACGCAGTTGGCAAAGGGGTAAAAATTGACCAGCATATTTGGCAAAACTCAAATTTTATTATGATATAAATTGGCAAAAATCAAAACCCAATGCATTTCCCTTCGTGCAATAAGAGTCAAAAACTGTCTGAGCTACTCGTCGAAATTCATCTGATTGATCTCTAAATTTTACTTACTAGAATGCAAAACAAGGTTTTTATTATGCTAAATTCGCTTTCCCAAAGTTTGTATCTCATTAAAATGACGTTTTGCATACCATTGTTGCCATCAACCAAAATTATGCTAAAATTACCAATTTGCAAAAATAAATAAAATTCTTGCCATTTGCGTGCGCTTAGCATTTGTGACTCACAACGCCATATTCATATGTATGTATAGTTTTTATGTATCTTGATTGTCACAGTCAAAATATGTGTCGTTTGTCGTTATGTATTTATGTAAACAGATCATAAGCATTTTCTAGTCTTTGGCTGAATACCATGAACTAGTATTTTAAAACTGTATAGTTATGACAAATACTATGTCTTACAGGTCTTAGACCATGAATCGTAATGGATAAATTGTTTTTAGAGTCATTGAGGTAGGTAAACATCCTTCAGATTGCATTTCCTAAAGCTCAACTGCATGTACGGTGTAAAATACTGTTGCGAAATTGAAAGGACCGCGACTGCAATGTAAACAGTACACACTACAAGCTGCCAGTTGCTTTTCAATTTTATGACAAGCATAACAAAGAGACCAAATGGGTAATGCTTATGTCCATAAACTGCAAATAAGTTTCCTTACTAACAGTAAAGAACGGATATGTTGTTTGTACAACTAAACGTTTAAATGAAAGGGCACATTTGTAGGCATAATGCTTTCGTCCACACAACTTGAGCATCCACGTTTTCAGGTCAACAGATGACTGGCCCATGTTCCCAATGATGCTGCATTCTACGAGACAAAACATGTACACCGCGACTGTGAAAAATACCATAACAAAAACAGGACGTACGACCCTATTGCAAAGATTACTCTATAATGCGCAACCACAACATATAATAAGCCAACAAATACAAGATGAAGCACAAAGAAATGACTTGAAACGAGAAGGTTTGCTACAATTGCGTTTTGATAGTTACATAACACCTGATTACACCTGTACATCCTAATAATTTGATTTTCATCAATAAGTCCCAAGCTTTTTGTTCGAAATAGCAACGTATTAGTTTGTCTTGAAACTAATTGAACAGGTGTCAGGGCAGTGGTCCATAACGTACATGATGAAATGGTTAGGAGAATGCTTAAGATAAAGCTCATGCCAGTGTGAGCACCTACAAAACAAATCCAGCCCCACAAAATATCCAGAAAAAAGCAACGGAAGGAGAGTGATATATCGATTTCAAATGCTTCAACTAGTGCAGCATGCATTGGATCAGCTGGAGTCCAGAATATACACATGAAGCCAATCGGTACCGCCATGCTAAATAAACAAATTATCAAACAGATCCGCTCTGCTCGAGCAACTGATTTATCTGGTATGGGTTGATAATGATTGGTTGTAAGAGACTCTATTTAAAGGTATGAACAGGTTAAAACAATTTACTGTTAAAAATATATGCATTATAATAACGTGGTTTACCCTTCAGTCTATTTTCCAGGTCAAACCAGGCGTTGTAAAAGGCACAGATATCCTTTAGGTTAGTCTTTGCCATGTAGAATAGTGAATCATAGAAGATAATTAGAATCACAACTATGGCAATGCTGAGGATTCCAAGAATTCTAAGTGTGGCAGTAGGGGACGTATCCTTAGGTTTATCAGGCTCGTCTTTATCCTCTTGTATACAGGAATACAAGGTCCGTATCAATATTGGATTTAGTATAAAAATTTCTACAAAACACAAAAGGTACAAACTCCAATACCAATAGTTGGAACTTGCCACGAGCCTATCTTTTTGAATATCCCAGTGGATAATTGAGCATCCTTTGTACTTACTCACAGCTAAGCCAAGTTTAATAATTTTTTTTATTTTCTCGGAAAGCATATTGCAGCCGCGAAATATGTATGCTTTCCCCAGTCTCGAAATACAAACTGATTATTCTCCTTTCTAGAAAATGTTAAAACATTGGATTGTATTCTTGTAAAAGACAATATAGCTATATACTTGTTTTCGTTAGTATGAATATTTTTAGTCTTTCGGGTATAAGTTGGTATATTTCAATATTTTTTAAATACTAAACAAGAGTATTTAAATTTTTAAATAATCAAAAAGTCCCATTACAATACCGTCTGGCATAAAAGTGGATTACTTATACTACGTCAAAGGTAACCATATAAATGTGTTTTTAACCGAAATAGTTAAACTTATCTATGTCATAGCGTAATAACTTTGTCAAAACGAAATTACTTGTCGATTTATCATGGTTACAGTTGTAGCATTCGCCAGGGTTTAGTGGTATAGAATTGTATAAGAACTCAATTTAAAAATGTATTACACATGGTTTTGTTTTATATTTAATACCCTAGGTAATTTATTCTGCCTACTGGCTTCATAGTTTAAATGCCTTCTGTTAATTTAAATCTATTTTAAAACAATAGTCTCAGCGATCATTTTACAGGCAGTTAAGGCTATATGAAAATTGATAAAATAAGCTAAAAATAAGCCATATTTACGTAAGTTTTGCATAATTCCATACATATTTAATAAATTTTTGTTGCAAGCCAATAGCATTCGGACATTTCCTCGCAAAACAAGCCCCCATCGGATGGTAAACTCTGACAATGTGCTCCTCACAAATTTTGTCACTTAACTCCTCGTTTTTTTTTGCAACGAATTAACCCATAAATTAAATTAACTCTGGTTAGTTCAACACTGACTGCCACATCTTTACGAATTCTGCAATTGATATTACACATATATCTAGCCAAATACTTATTAACTGGCGACTTAGCAAGTTATTAAGAATGATAGCGGTGTCTGTCTGTGGATCGGTCAGTGTGTCTCTCGGTCTACCTGTCACTGCTATCCAGGGTGCAGTTTTCAACTTTTTCAAACAATACTTTTTGCAATGGGTCCTTAATTTAATGAGTTCTGATATGGGCACAATTGGTAGCAATTTGTCGTTATTGACCGTTACGATTTCACAATTTGTATATGACAGTAAATGCACATGGCACATAATCCAGGGCCTTTTTTTTAATCAAATGGCGATGCTGTTGTCAGATTTTGAAAAGCTGTAATAATGTTACTGTTCGTTTATTGTCATTTCGATAAGAATGTGGTATGAGATTATTGTATTCAAATAAAACTAAAGTAGTGGAAGGCATTCAAATCATGCAGCCTTGGAGCAGAAAAAGGGTATTACATGGGTTATTGACCTTAACCAAAACTAACACATTTAAAAAATGGATTGTTGTTTAATACCATTTCAATCATTTCCAAGATACTAAAAATGTACAATAGAATTAGCTGATGGAAATTTTTTTTTTAAATTCATTACTCTATAAGATGGGTATTTTTAACTCTTTCATTAGAAATGAGTTTATGTGGATTACTTTGGCGTAATATACGTTATCCACTTTTGTACCAGTTCGTATCGTATTATGCTTTTTTCATTATATTGCCATGTTACTTTTCTTTAGCATTTAAAAAACAATCGGGAGACACCAAATAAATTAACGACTCACCATTATGTTACTAAACTAACTGAAACGCGACTCACCATGGCAATAGTTGCGATACTAATTAGCTTCTATACATCAATTGTCCATATGGCAAAGACCAACCTGAATGACATCTGTGCAGTCACATTGGCTGGTGTGAGCTAGAAAATATACTTATGGGTAAACTTAGTTATTACAATACATGTATTTTTAACTGCAAATTGTTCTGACCTGTTTACACTTTTGAAGTTTAATTTTGCCGATACATTTTTACTTAAACAGATTCAATTCCCCAAAAAACCTGATATTCAGGCTCTATGTATTTTGAGATGGCATAAATAGCATTTTGATAACTTACTTAGTTATCTGAATCCAGATAATTGTTGGTTAAAGTTTGAACGGATTGAGAGGACATATTTGATAACTTTATTAAAGTTGCTTTCTAGCATTCGATAAATATTCTTATAATATAGTTTGTTGGAACGGCCTGATTACAAATATAATAGATTTTTAAGCCTAAGAGAGCGTATATGTATTCTAAATTACAGATTTTTCTAGCTAACACTGCGAAGGTGGTAAGAGTGAAAGATGGTAGCCTTGAAGATGCAATTTTGGATTGACTTTGCTTGGAATTAGGGATTTTGTGCGTATTTATGCACCTTTCCGAATTCCATTTAGCAAGCCTGTTTCGTAATTGTACACAAGTTTTAAAATTTCCCATTTTAATTTTAAAAATTGCTGCAATATCAAATAGTAGTGGAAGGAAAGTGTATTTGATGAATACAAAACAATTAAAAGTTTACTGAAAATAAAAACAAACGATTTTCAATTAGTAAAACGGCAAATTAATTACTAATATGCAGAAAATGCATAAACAACATCAACAAGATCTTCAACATCATTTCGCAGGTTTTCTTTATATTTTAAGTTTAGGATTTGCTTTGATGCCCTAAAATTTCCCGCTCGCTTCGCTCGCGGTGCCACCAACTATATTGCTTTAAATTATCTAATTTATAAAATTTTACGTGCAATGCTATTCAAAGTAATGGATACAGAAAATTACATATTCCCAAACATATCCTGCTTATTGCGCCAACATTCTTATTAAATTATCTAAAAAGTTTGGCTCGTTTTTTATGCACAGTTGTAAATGTGTTTAGAGTAAAATGAAATTGTATGTATTTACGATATTCATACTAAAAAATATGATTTTTAAAAACATGTACACCCGGGCCGGACCAAGTCACGCTACGGTACTGCGATGTGGATTGTGGATGGAATATTGGAACGACAATATTACATTTAGCTTTTACTAATTACAAAACACGTATTCATTTATTTATCAAATCCCCCTTTTAAGTTTATCTTATTATGTATTTAGTCGTACAAAATCTGTAACAAAATAAAAATATTCTAAACAAATAATGTGATCCTGAAACAAATTACATAATAATTACTGTTGAGTGTGCATTTCCACTAAAAAATGCACACAAATCCAAGTCATTTAGCCGTCTCCCCTTTTCCACCCAAAAACCTGTTGTAATCCCTTCTGAAATAATTAAACTTGTATTTAATAAAAAGCTTTTGCTCCGGTATAGACCACGTGTGTCCTTCAAATACCACCTCTTTGATGGAGGGCACCTCACTCCATATATTACTCTCATACAGGTTATCAATCCACTCATAAATTTGAATAGCATCAGCATCCTTTTTATTACATACGTTCTTCAGTTTTCCTATAGTGTCAAGCATTGCATTGTAACTCCAAGAAATGTGAAGTTTTTTCAGGCCCGCTTGTCCAAACCACGTCAAGTAATCCAAAGTCCATGGTGGGTCGTGAAGGGAGAGTAACTTTAGTTTTGTGAGAGGTGAAGCAGCTTCATTGTTAATCTCAACACAATTATCCCAATTGACATAACAATAGCCTGCAAATTCCACTCGAACTATTTCCAAAGTTTCTTCAAAATGACGAAAGGCTTTGAGAAAATCGTTAAATTCCACTTCCTTGTAGGAAACCTTTATTTGGAGAGTTATCAACGGACTTTTAAGCTCAAGCAGTTGAACAACATCATCCTGGTGTGCCACACAAATATAAAGTTGTGCCAAGTTCGAAAACCATGTTGCCGGCGGTTGTAGCCCTTTTGAGGTGACAAATTCCCCATACAGCTTAAAAAGACATCTTGGACTAAACCGGGGCTCCAGCATCTCAAACTTCTCCAGCTGCTTTGAGTACTGCTGAATAGCAATGTAAAACGGGTCGTCCAGTTTGTCGTTGTAAATCACCTGATTTAAATGGGGAAGTGGGGGAAACGGATCTAGTGTCAAGTCTTTCGTTAGCTGTTCACATTCCCAGCTGTTTTCTTTGCAATAGATCATATGAGTATTGTAAAAGCAGGTTAGTTGTAGCTTTCTTAAGTTTGGAACACGCTTAAGGCAACTGTGAATCACACGGATTATCCTGGTTGAGCCATTTATAGGATGATCCCCTCCCTCACCACGGTCCAAAGTCAAATGCCAAATGTGCTTCCCAAAATGATCCAAAAAATTAAAAACTGTTGTCCAAAAGATGTAATCCCCTGTAGAATTGGAAAATTCGACTGAGCGACCAATTAACGGATTTATCTCAGTATTCATTGTATGCATGAAATTTCTCATTTTGTCTATATTTCTAAAGGAATACGATGCACGCCATTGCTTCAACTTTTTTTGTTCCGCACTGGACCTCAGGCTGAAGTTTTTATTTTGGGTGAGTGGCTCATTTGCCAAATAGGAGTCAATCGCGTCTTTCCATGTGTGACACACTAGGCGACATTGAAGAATCTCATTGTTGGTCATGTACGGTTGAATTACTGGGAATAACTTGTGAAACACCCAGAGGGGTGTTGTAGGTTCCAAAACATTTCTCCATGAAGAGCACACCTGAGCACAGCTGTACTGATCTTGTAGATCTGTGATTAGCTGGAGTAGGATTATTTCCAAAATCTGAAAAGAACATAGCTTACTTCCGGTGACAGCCGACTGGCAATGTCTGGCTCATTCCTACTCTCCTCCTCCTCCTCCTCCTCAATTATTACCTCAGCTACCTCCTCCCCGGAAGTACATTGGAATGTAGTGTTTGTTACTAAATCTTTGTCAGTCTCCTTATTTAATTCTTGTTTACTTAAACAACCACCCATTTTTTAAATCGTAAAAAACTACTTCCTTTAGCAAAACTCTAAATTCAATCTCCTTTTCCCATGTACAACACCAACACACAAATTATCTTATTCCCAAAAAGATTGCATATATATATCCATTACATGTTAAGAAAATAAAATCATCCAATAGTAGGGGATCTGCTTTAGTACAACCAGACATGCACAAAAGTGTGTACGTAGAGAATACATTATGTAGTATGTTGGGGAGGTTTCATATACTACGCTGCCAACATCATATCATCTCTTGCTTTTCTAAACACTCATTTGTAACCATAAATACAACTTATTACATTTTACCGCATATAAAGATCCAAAATGAGTTGTCAGTTTTTTAGTGACATAATTCATGAGCGTTCCATAAAAGAAAAAAGCAACAAAGAGAGGATCAAACTACCTTCTACACGGAAACTAAAGG
>JAHZNG010004839.1:0-29441 GCA_027744375.1 Orchesellides sinensis
CTGCTTAATATGACATATTTTCAGAATATGTCAGAATGTAATATGTCACTTCGACAATATACCATCACATTATGCCTCACTTGACTTGACTCCATTGATCTTGCTGATCTGAATGCTTAGTTGCTACTTTCAATGTAGTCAACCACTTTCTCCTATCGTGTCTTCCTTTTCCTTCTCATTTATTTTCCCGTCTACTGTTTTTTATGTAGAAAGTCAAAATGTACATCGATGCTCATCCTTTATTGTTTCCTATTTTTATTGCGGAAGAATGCTTGAGAGTTTTTTTTCGACTTCATATATATATATTAAAATCACGCCCACTCTAGTATACGTATCGTTTCCTGGTGTAGTGTGACTATCACTGGGTAAAGTGCACCATTCCTAAGGATACAATGCAGTTTTTGTATAAGACATGAATTTTGCATAATGCTAGTTGCATTATTGGCGTCCTGTGACTCACAATTGCCCGGAAGGCGACAACTATAAAAGTGAACTTGTTTTGCGTGGGTTGCTCAATGTTTGCTTTGTTCTGGATTATGTCATTCATAAAGTTAAACTAAAAGATTGTGCATAATATGTGTTTACCATTACATTGCATCACGCGGCCATCTAGGCCAACTGCACAACTTCTCGGAAACGGAAAGTCAGAAAAATGACGTGTCTACATTGTTTTACCCATAAAATGGTATTTTTACCATTGTCTGACTGAAATAAATGTAAATGTTTTATGTAGCACATTTATAATTGTACAGCTCTTTAGTCTTTTATGGCATGTGGCGGTGAAAGCAATGGATTTCTTTGTATAGTACACTTTGTACATTCCAATAAGGTACTATATGAATGTTTTTGTTTTTTAAAGGATGAGTAACTGTCCATAATAACAATAAAACACACAGTTGTTGTAGTGAAGAACAAAAGACTTCCTCTTTTTGTTCTTTGTTCTGATGTATACAGAGAAGTGGGAAGAATGTGGTTAGAGTTCATTGAAATGACTCGAGGTCGAGAATCTAGCTGGAATTTCTGTTTGATTCTGTGTAAGAATCTTTGTATTTGCACCTAACTCTTAATAGAATTCTAAAAGTAGATCAACCTTTGCTTTGGCTTAGAGACCATGTAATATACTTGGGCTCAGGCTCAGGTGGGTTTTTATATTACAAGTAAATCCTTTCAGGTAATTTGTAACAAACGCTTATAGGAAAGGGAAAAAGTTTATATGGAGATGTACATGTTATAATGAAATAAGCAAACAGTTGTTTCGTACACGTTGAAATTGAGACTGGGAAGGGATTTTTTTGCCGATGGTACTCATGAATGACCGATGTGCTAATCAATGTCTCAATTGAGTCATATACCTTTGGGAATATTGCATCAGTAGCTAGAGATCAGTTTAATCGACAGAATAGAGGAGTCAAAGAGCAAATCAAGTGTAAATAACAATATACTCTTTTGATCCCCTTTCACCTTCACCAGATGAGTTTAATTTACTTGAGCCACGGCGATTTATCTGGGGTTGCTTGAGAGTTCGTTGTGAAAAATCGTGTAGGGTACTGTTTTATAAAAAGACAAAAGTTAGGAAATGAATCTTATCTGATCCTGTTTCTTCAATCACAGAGGACGGAAACAAATCATGTGTATGCAACATGATTCTATGAAATCCTCACTCAATTCGAGAAGACTTGGTGTGTAGACTCATGAAATGAAAAGGGAGGCTTTCAGGAGGACTCAAAACAACTTTTTATTTTTATTATTCAGCTTGAGAAAAAAAATTAAAGCTAGTCTAGCAGAAATAAGCTCTCTATCAGTTTAAATTGTGCAGAACGTAACGTAGATACCTATCTATATAATATCAAATATTTATTCATCACGATACAGGTTCATGCTAGTATGCTCACATCTTCTATTCTGTAGTAAGATCAAGATTTTTGAAACAGGTTTCCCCGTGATTTTCTTTCTCCAACAAAACTCAAAATCACTTCCCGTCTTTGTCTCTTTCTCCGCCGAGATCTTTTCTAGGAAATGAGGTAATGAACCTGTCTAAAAAACCACAAAAATTTAGGTAGTCGTTCCAAATAGTACCAAGAAATAGCCTCGTTCCCTTTCTCCTTCTCTGTTTCATGCAATGGAATTTCTCTGTGTGTGTTAAAAATGTAGAAATAAGGGTTGTGCTTTGCGTAAAACTCTCATCGCACTGCATGCAAAAAACACTTAAAAACATGGCATACAAAAGCCTTTTTACTTATCATGTTACATGGTTTCCAATGAGTAGGTTAGGTATACATGCTCAGTTCATATGAGCTTCACTTGAGCTTTTCTTTCATTCCCTGCATGAAAATTGGGGATTTTCGGATGTATTTTTTCAGGATTTTCCCTCTCTTCCCGTTTCCCTGCCACTCTTCAGCTTGTCGTGCTGATGAACACTCGTCAGCTTGAATGATTCCTGGAAAATATGTTTACATACCATTTTACAGGTTTCATATTTCACATTACTGTGGCTTGTTCTATTAAATTATATGCATACAACCTTGTTACAAAGGGAAAAGACTTGCTTGAAGTTTCGCTTAACAAAAGGTAAAAGCAGTCTTGTGTGGCTTACCGACTAAAATAGCTTGGGATATGCGTAGAAAGCAAACTGGATTTAACGTTGCTCTTGGCACTAAATCGGATGTAATTTTAACGAAATTTCGCAAAAATACTGGGAGCAAAATAATGATAAAAATTTGTCGAATTTAAGCCTTGGCTGTCTTACTTTCACGGATAACTTACTTATTGTGCTCTCTTCAGAGCAAGTTTCTCTAAAATTTAGTTTCATAAAATATCAAAATTTATAACACGAACGCATAGATTTTTGCTGACAAAAAATGTAGCTCCTTGAAGATATGATAACACATAAATGTACACACTATGTAATTTATTCGTAGAAAGAAAAGGAATAGAAAAAGAGAAGAAGCTCCATATCCAATTTCAATGTTGCTGGACCATGAAATATGAAACAAAGTTAAAAATGAGGCGGAACAATGAGTTTTTTCTTTGCACATTATTTTTTAAAGTACCTTTTTTAACATATATAGCTTTAGTTAAAGAGTTAGCGTATGATGTTGGAAGGAAATTGTATGCAAGTTGGGTTAAAATAAATAAGGTTTTTAAAAAATATATACAAAAATATGAACTGACGCAGGCCCATGTGTACTTGCAAGTTCATCTCCTTGTTTAAAAGATTTTTTGAAAGTGAAAGCAACCCAACTTCTAAAAGTACTTTAGTGTCCCATTAAAAGTATACGGCACAACGCACAAGGCCCAAATTGTGACCGAGCCAACATCTATGTAAGGTAATTACTTGTCTTGGAAAATAATTAAAGTTGAGAATAATGATAATGGTGATTACTGATTACCAAACATGACGTATTTGATGGTCCTCCCCGTGAAATATGTATAGTGAAGCTGAGTGCTTGTTTTTTATCCCTGTAGTGTCAACCGTCTCTTGTTCCTTTATTTTCACCTTATAATTTTCCCTTTTTTACTATATTACTCTTGGCAATTCCCATTATATTCTATCTAGAGAAAAAAGTGATGCATCCATCTCAAGCTTTAAAATAATGCCGACTGGAAAACTGTCGTCATGTTGCGAACTAAAGTGTGTGTGTTGTGCGTTTTCTACATCGTTCTGGTGTGAACTGAAAGCACGCTCGCAATAAAGTGATAGTGAAAGCTATTATTTTTGGAATCCGGTTTTTATTTTACATTTATTTTCCTCTTAATGGGCTCAGCACCCATAAAATGAGGATCAAGCCATCTCCACATTCTCGGATAAACACACTCTTAATACTCAAATCCCTGCGTCCATAGCTATAGTCATTTAATTCTAAACACAAAGACGCATGCATGTATTGTCTCTATTTATCCGGACAACTTGACCGGTTAATTGTTTCTTTTTTTTCTTAGACTGGAAGAAAACAAACGGGGTGCTAGAAAGCTTTCAGGGAAAGTGTAGTGTGGTAAAACGAATGTAGAATATCGCTGGAATGAAAGAAGCAATTGAAAGAAAGCACTCACATAATGTATATCTGTTCGCACATAAAAATCAAAATGTAAACTCAATTGCTGAAAAGACGACCTACGAACGAGTCGAAATTGCCAGAGTCTTTTTTAAGAAAATGTAAAAATAAAAACACAAGAACGTTCCTTTTTTATGTACGGGCGAGACAACAAAACTTTTTATTTGGATACTGTCCCTCTTTTCTCGGTAATGGGTTACATTATTATCCAAGTTTTATTACTTAGACTGTGTATAATTATCTGACTTACACAACTGGAAATTTATAACGTTATAATCTTGGGAAAAACGTGTGAAAACTGGGAAATAATAACAATTCATAACGACGACAGTTAATTATACTTCCTATATAAAGGTACTCTATAATTTAAACATTTACACGTGATAGCACATTATATATAAATAGTATATAGATTTAGGTAAGTTAATTACAATTTAGTATTAGCAGTAATAATATAGTTATTGTAATCGTTGGGTTTTATTATTATGATTATAAATGCAGTACCATACTACGTATTTCAATAACGATTTCTGAACTCCAGCAGAACAGTTTCTGAAACTATTTTGTTTCCTATGTCTTATCATCAATCCTTCACAAAAGCTTTATTTTAATGCATTTTTAGGGAAATAATAATCATTATTGGATAATATATATGGTTTGTTAACTAAAATAAGTATAATGTACAGCATAGTATTTCTGGCTTCTTTCATCATCATCTCTTATAGTTTATGGCTTTTTGCTTTGCTGCGGTGTGTTTCAAAAGCAAATTGAATGTTTTAAAGTTGTGTATATACGGATGTAATACAGTCATATTGAATAGTTTATAGTAGTTTTTGGCAATGATAATGCAAAATGATATGAAAAAACCATACGCAGAAAAACAGAATCAAACGACACAGTTAAGCGAATGGATTCTAACTTATTGATTAAAACACAGTTGAGCGAAAAGACAGACATTTGTGGGAATACATGTAAAGATTAGATGACAAAAGAAACATAAACAAGTATTACATATCAGAATATGATGTAATATTATATTTACAATACAACAAATAAATACTCTGTGGTCATATATAAGTGGGGCTATGAACCCTATCCCCTCACAGTTTTCCCTTTTGATGATTTATTCTTAACAGGATAAACTACCTCACAACAGCAATTTAACAATACAATGCATTTACAAACTGGATTTTTTCGTTAGAAACCCTGTGGATATTATTGATACATTGATTTGCTTCAATTGGTAGTTCATTATTTTAGATAACATAATCATTTAATGTATAACAAGAAAAAATATTATAAATGGCAAATAATTTAAAGTAAGATAAGTTATATGCTCTCCGTGAGAAAACTTGTTGACTAAGCTTTGCTGTTGTATTTCATTTGAAGTATATATGATATATTAAAAATGCATTTTGTCTATTGCTTGGTTACCAAAACGTGAATTTAATCAACAGCTTCTTCCAGAGAAGCACGCAATTAGAATAGTACGCTGTACGCTTATTACCACTCAATGCAATACACTTTCTATTTTTCCTTCCCGATTCCGATGGAAATCACAATAATGCGTTATGGACTAACATTATTTTTTTCTTAAAGAAATATAAAACTAATTCACTTTGGCTTTACGTCGAATAAGCAATGCATTTTTCAACAAGTGCCACTTATTTTTGACTAATTAATCCCCATCACGAAGGTGCATCCGAGTCACCAATGAAACTCCATCATTCAGATCGATCCCACATTTCATCCGCTTGGCAAGAAATGAGTTCGCACATGAAGACGTTCTTGGTGACGAAAACTTACAAATAAGACATTAAGCTAGACTTAGGAAATTAAAAATTCTCAATTAATTTTTTAGACAACCTGGATAGGCAGGAATGTGTTTCACCATGACAACAAGAGACGGAAACTGAGCCCATTTTAAAATGTTTGTTAAATAGACTCCACGGTTTAATATGCGGAATAGTGCAGAATCAAAACTGAGACGGTGAAACATATTCCCGATAACATTTCGTTTCATATGTATTTACGTACTTAAGTAATTATAATTTTTTGTTACTACTGATATAGGCATACTAGATGACACATGACATGTAACATATTTACAAATGTTTGATAAACTGATTTCCTTCCGTGCTTCCTCGTCTGGTTTTATATAAACGTTTAACAATTTTATGTTATTTTGTGACTAAAAAATTATTACGTCCAAATTGAAATGTCCAAGTATGCACATGTGAATTCCAATTCCACATTATTACATCTGCTGGACAACAATTAATAGGATATACGCAACTGCTTTTATGCAATGTTATACTTTTAAAACATACAATACAACAGCACATAAAGTTGAAAGTGGTGAATTTTTAAGTAACAAGTTGACGTATATTTCGTTATCGTTTGCTATGCTAAATGGCGTATTAAAGCTTACAGTATAGAATAATAATAATAATAATAATAATAATAATAATGTCTACAATTAATGTGTTTCTGCTGATTATCAGCAATACCAAGTAACCAAGTTGTTCCCAAATTGGTGTCAATAATAGTACGTTACTATCAATATCATCATTACTGCTAATTTATATATTATTTTTCAAACCCCCGAAAAAATATTGTGGAAATGAAGAGCGTAGTGGAAAGAGGAAAATAATTCTATTCTCTCCTTTAAATCTACCTATGTCTGTTATTCAAAATTATGATTTTGTCCCAAATAATTAACAAGGAAAGCAGTGAAAAAATCCTAATTTTCTCTATCAAACAGTAAAAAGTAATTAAATTTGAGAATTTTTGTGTTATTTAACCCTCGCCCAAACTTTTCTTATAGTTGACACTAGTGTTGACTTGATATTATACATAACACACTCATAGTAGCAAATATATTCTTACCAATTTTAAGGTAATCTACAAAAACCGTTACAATCGCACTTAGCCTATCCATACCCGGAACCCTAAACAATTTACAATTTAGCCGAATAATAATAGTAACAACATTGTGTAGTGTACAAGGATACACATATTACAAGACTTGTTTTAAAAGACTCTGTCTCTCTTTCATCTTCCAAAAATCTGTAGTAGCCCTAGATCTATAGAAGTATGGCGGTAGCACAATTTCTATGCAAACTGTATTTAATTAATATTTATTTTACACACTATCATGTTTAAGTATTATACAATATTGAATAATATTTCTGCATAGCAACATTATTACCATAGTTGTTCATTATTACACAGTATTGTTATGTTCAGTTGAGGAAATAAGTTTAGACATAATATTGAATATATAGGACAACTGTGATGACGCACTCACAGTACTCACTAGCATAATACATAATAAGTAGAGGAAAATGTGGAAAAATGTGTTACAAATGGATCACTGGAAAATCGGATCATGATTTGCCAAAAAAGCAAAAGAGCAAATAATCCGACTTTCTTCTGTAAAATTATCATAACTAGAATAATTACAGTATTAGAAGAAAACGAAAAGAAAAACAGGAAAGAAAAAGTAACATTGTATGCTAACAAAGTATGCTAACCGCAAAAGAAATTTACTTGATATATGTATATGTGTATATAGTAGAGATAGATATACAACTTAATTATACAGCACTAAAAAATCTTCACTTATCAAATTGCTTCGCCTATAGGCAGCATTCTTGCCATTCTCAATACCATACCGAACATGAATGACCACAATTGACGGGCAGTTTCGCATCTAAACATTATGGCTCGCCAGAATATCAGAATTAGGAAAAACTGAGTGAATTTGTGTACCCAGTACAGTCTGCAATTTAATTATCATAACAATCAGTTGATATATTTTATGGATTAAAAAAATTAATTTGGGAAACAAATTAATGAAAATACTTACTTTCGAACATGCTTTCGAGCTGCTGGCAACGTGTTATGGTCATCTTTCATTACATACTTACGAAGACCCAAGCAGTACTTTCCAATGTACGTTGGCCAGTTGACTTCTTTGACGTTGAAACTAAACATTCGTTGGTCTTCTGGTGACAGCGATGCATAAAGAGCTACCATATTATCGGTATTAAAATTCCATTCGTTAACTGTGAAGTATTGTAGAGACTGCAGAGCTTTAGCTATTTTCTTGTAAACCTTGAGCATTCTATTTTATCAAACAAAAATGCGCGTAATATTTAGTATATTTAGTAACTTTCCTAACATATGAAGAAGTACGAAGTAAAATCAAATTTAAATGCTTACACAGGCTTTCTGCCAGTTAAACTAGCAAAAACGTCCATCATATAAGCAGGAACGTAGTGGATGAAGAAATCATTGATGTTGTTCCATAATTTATTGGACTTGAAGGAGCCAGCGGGATACCAGAGGACATCACTTAGTGGGTTATTCACTAAATGCTTGAAACCCCAGCTTTCCAAGTCTCCCCACAACAAAGGATTTTGTGTTCCGGTGCAACAATTGTACACTTTTATGCCATCAGGTCTGTCAAGCACAGTAATAAAAAATTGAGTCAGCAAATGATCGTATATTATAACATACATGTATAAACAATAACTATATCATCTTATTAAATGCCTTCTTACTTCTGCTCAGCGGTGTACCATGCCGAACTTAAAATAAGGTTCACTGGGAAATCCAACGGTATCAAATCAGCTACTTTGTTTCTATGGCACAACAGTGTTCTCAGCACTCCTTTTCCACAGGCAGCAATCAGTCCAGTTGGACCATTGACGTTGTCAACCCAACCAGCTACAGGCTCTTTCCATGTGGCTGTGACTGTTTTTTTTTTTGAAAAAGCAACAAAAAGAAAGTTAGAACTCAGACATGTCATACATTTACTTTGGTTAAGCACACATTCATCATAAGATCATGTAAAATTGTTTACCAATTGACGGCCGGACGATGCACACTGGGAGGTCTGCAGCTTCCACTGTCAAAATATGCTCTGCCAGTGCTTTAGTGTACGTGTACGTATTCGGCTTGTTGCCAATTAGCCTGCAAATTAAGGAATAAGTCAAAAAAAGTAAAAATCAATAAACTATACTTGTGAAATTTCTCCAGTTCATATTTATCGGCGAGTGTTTTCAGAGTAAAAGTAAATGTGGATATTTATTGCCGTATAAACAAATATTACAGATGAATATACTTACTGAGGTGTAATGGTCTCAACAATTTCGTCGTCCATCCACTCCATGCATTGTATCAACTTATTAGGGTCTGCTGGAGGAGGATAAACTTTCTCCTCAATTTCGTCCCTTTCACAGTTGGCATACGCTGTTGACACGTGGACAAGAGCCTACACAAATGATGCAAGTAAAGTATTAACATTAATTTTTTTAACAACTCTTTGTTCCCTTGAAAATAATCACTTTCACCAACTCAATTTCTAACTTATTGATTAGCAATAATAATTACCGCTAGCTTTGTCATTCGTTTGCATAACTCGACAATTCGCTTGGTTCCCTGTACATTGACATTGATTGAGAGCTTAAGCTTCTCATCAAATTTCACAGTGGCAGCAGAGTGAATGACAACAGATACATCCTCAACCAGTGTTTGCTGATCTTCCTCACTAATGCCCAGGTACGGAAGCGTGATGTCGCCGCTAATTGGTACTATCTTCTTTAGTACATCAGGATCCTCCTGTCTTAGCGTGTCGTAAAGCTACAATTAAAAACAAATGCACAAAATTTCAATGCACCATTTTTCACATCTTTCTTATTTTTAGGTCACGTCACATTCACATAAAAATACCCATTTCAATTTCAAAATTATGGGTGTGAAACTCAACTGAATCAATATAAATAACTATATTTTAAACTCACAGAATTGTCCAGTAACTCCTCCAGTCGGGCTGCCACATCAGAGCCTGACTTAGGGCGGATGAGCACATACACATTTTTCACGTCAGGACTTGTTCTGAGTAGCTTCTCGACAGCGGCTTTCCCCAAGAAGCCAGTGGCTCCGGTGACAAAAACACTTCGATTCTTGAAAAAGGCAGTGATAGGGGTCGTCGGCCGGGCCATTTTCAGTGACCAGTTATCAATTTGGTCTTGGTAAGAAGGCTCCGGGAACCTTCTAATAGGGATTAGACTACTACTGGCACACTTTTCCTTCCTGGTGACGACTTTCGGCGACGACCGAGACTGACACGGACTCTCCTCCAAAATATCTGCTAGTGCCTCTTCTTCTTCTCCTTTCTTAGCTACTCTTCCTCCTCGTCTTCTTCCTCTAACACTACGATCCTCTTCCGCTCCCAATTCTTCTGTGCGGCTACCTTTGGAACTTGGAGTGCTACTACTACCAACACCACCACCGCTTCTACTAGCAGACAACGACGGGCCTGGCCGATTACTATTTCTTTTATTCTGTCGACCTGAACCAACCAACAAAAAAACTTTTATAAGTATATAATTTGCATTGCATACAATTTCCAATTACCCTTACACATATAACCACACATACATACATAACCTAATGTTAGCACTTTTATCATTAGATACATGCATTTTCTTCACATTTTATATAAAATGTTATACAAACACAATAAAACATTACGATTTTTATACCATGTATTCCATTCCTATGTATTCCCATTCGATTCCCACACTAGCTTCATTTCATCACATCTCTTATACATACATATGCACGGGAAAGTTCACAGGCGATATAACAAAATGCTAATGCTACGTCATCGCTACCATCATCATCAACCATATCTCCCTTTTACCGGGTATTCCCATCGTATGCAAGCACACCAGAGTAAAAACCCATACACCGACATACATACAACGACAAACGTTACTACTTGCACACACATCAAAAGCAAAGCATTATCATGATGGGACAATGGTCTCCGGGAACCTCCGGCATCTTATTCGGATCTATTCCACTGCCACTCTCCCATATAAAGAGAGTATGAATCGATCCGTTTCTCTAGCACTCTCTGAATGGCATATTATATTATGAAGAGTGAAAAAAAGAAAGCAGAGAGTGTGGGGTGGAATAGAAAGAACTCGGGCCAGACACTAGACCAAAGGCTAGGCATAGTGAGGGAGAGCATCAAGAGCAGTCAGTTGCCTTGTGCGATAAAACTTATTGCTTCAGTCTCCTTTCCTGCATGCATACAACCAGCAAAAACGCTCTAATGTCCCCTCCCGGGTTTTTCTTGCCTTGTCTGCGCCTTCATTGCTGCTGCGTGCAATTCCAAGCGGGTGACTGAATCATTCAGAATGAATTGCTTGCTTCCACATACATACCGATATCCCACATACACGCCAATGTCTGCAAGTCTGTATGAAATAATAGTATGCCGCTTTTTTTCTTGTACTTTTACTGCAAAAGGTTATACCATCTTTTTTATTCTTTCCCTTAAAAAACTTCATAATACAATACAATTGTACTATGGATGCAAGTAGGTATAATTTCTTATAAGAGAAATACAAATTTTTTGCTTGAACAGGCACGCCAGAGCAACCTAGATACAAATCTATTTGGTTTTCTTTTCATGACTTACTTCTCTTTGCCTTTTAATGCATGACTATGAGAGACTCTTCGTCATGGTTACATTTATTCCATAAAGAAAAAATAACAAAGCCTTATGTATGCAGGTTTATAACACTTGAGGTTCATAGAAAACGAGTATGTATGCATTTGTCTTTTGTTCCCTTGTTTTTTAAATCAGTGAATTGAATTTTGTACACATATACATTTGTTTTGTACATTTGAATTACATGAATTTTTACTCGTTTGACTTTGAGATGGGAGAAATCAAATAAACAAGTAGTTTTTCTTTATTCCGCTTGTCCTCCTCCTGTCAATAAAAATCAATAATTCTCCTTTGAACACTACTTGTGACTTGGTTTAGGGGGGAACGTAAAAAATACATATTTTAAAGGTGAGTGAAAACAAGGCGAAGGAGTTTGGAAAATAGTAATTTTTATAGAAATGGATGAGTAAATCGACAGTCATATATATGGAATTATGTGGGATGGACAACAATAAAATTTTCATGGATGTCACTTGTACCGCTTCATACACAGTTCGCCCCCTTGTCTATCCCTTCCTGTTGTTCTAACTAAAGTGCCCACTTACACTCATCATGGGATTTATGTTTTGTTATAAGTTTCCCCATACTTTCTTTTCTCTCACGTGTAAAAAACCCTGCCTATATAACTTCCTACCCACCACCCCGTCAAACCTATTCACTCCCCTGAATAATTTATTAAAGCGTGGAGGAATCACCAACTCTAATATGTTTGTTTCTATGGAGCATCTCTCAGATTGTGCTATTGTAAAGTAATTAAAGAGATTATATCGCATTTGAAAATAAATATCTAGATCGTCGAATCACACTCGCAAAATTTTGCTGGCAACTTATCACACACATTTTTTTGTCCCATTTAAATTCCTTTCTTTACACGATCATCACAAAAACGGTGTCTGTGATTGTGTTTTACACACAATATAAAATACATACTCGGGTACAGACACAATGTGCTTGATGGCATTGCTAAAACAAAAAAATGAGAGCAGCTTTACAAACAGTTGAACTTGATTGAATGAAAAAGGGAAATCAAAATATAAGCCGAGTTTTATTCTGTACAGATGCTTATAATAAAAGAAAGGTAACTGATAATCTTAAGTGACATGATATGTGTGAGTGAGCGAAGAAATAATAATAAAAACACTGGCAGTCATCGCGTCGTGATGTGAGAACGCATGAGTGCATACAAAAAATCCTGCGTTGCTTCTTTATCCAAGAAGTTTTTTAGAGAAGCCAAGCGTGTCTTAAGCATGATAGCAGAAGAGATGAGGATGCAACCGTTCCTATTGAAATGAACAAAGAAGGCTTGTCAGCTATCTAATATGAACATGGGTACGTATGCTTACACTTAAGCCCTGAGAGTAAATGACATATATTTATCATTATCCAATAACTGGAATTGAGTGAGAACATGACACAAATTTTGCTCATTTTTTCTCCTGCCTTTGCATTAACTTAATCATGTACGTGTGCACACTGTATGGTGCGTAGGTACACAGGATTCATCATATCACAGTATGAAATAAAGATAAAAAAATCTTCAAGGAAATTTGTAAAGGTGAGGAAGAAAATAGGAAGGAATTTGCTGCCACTCTAAAGTAGGCCAAGTGCAAAACGTTACATAAGATTGGTCCACCAAAACAACAACAAAAAATTCTTTTTAAACTGCATGCCAATGATTGAGCGTTAATAGTCAAAACAATAATTTGCTCATGCTCATTCTCAACCTTTAGGTGAGGGAGCACGCAAAAGTTGACATTTCGCAAGGTCGCTTAGCTTCTCCTCGGCCACACTCACAAACAAACAAATTGTACAAGAGGAGACGTCGTTGGAGAAGCTCCATTTGTTTAAAAATTCGCTTGATATTAATATACCGTTACTTTATAAATGTTACTGACTGCTGCTCATTTAATAATCTTATGTATTGACAACAAGAAAACTTGACAGAGGCCTTTTAGTACTTCATCATCGAATTACTAATTCACATCACATTTGTACTTACACGATTGATTGATGATGAATATCTACAAGACTTTGATATAACCTTGGCTGGTAATTTGATACAAAATACTACTTTTTGGCATGACAGACAGAGAGGAACGCAATGTTGCATGCCTGGTGCAATTTAATAATTGCATACGATATCAAGTGCGTTCATCACCGCCGCCATTCAAGTTCACTCTTTATTGCTTTACGACCATTTGGAATAATATTCCCAGAAAAAAGGAAACAAATTTGTTTAGATATGCGTATGTACGAAAACAAAGCGTTTAAAAGCCTGTCTGGAATTTTTTACAGTTTACGATAATACTTGTTTGTTTCGTCCCATTCTGGAGTATTTAGATTTGGATGGATGATTACCGACGAAAAAAATGTAAAAGCTGGATGAAAATGTAAGGCTGAGGAAAGTAATATAAAATTGAAATGGAAACTTACCGTCGGGCCGGCCTGACATTTCATGAAAAACTAAATCATCCAAAAACATTTTATGTGCAAATGGGGGGCACGGGACAATACAGGTGGGTGGCTTTTTACGCAAAAGAAAAAACTTGGAACAGGAGCACAGAAAAGAAATTAGGCAGGTATTTTCCCCACACCACTACCCCACAGAGATAAAAAAGAGCTCCTCAGGAAAACAAAAATAATTTTACCCGTCACGTTTTTTCCTTATAATGTAATTAATAATAAATAGTAATTATTATTATGCTACAATAAATAATTACGTATCTACAAGCCTAAATTAACTTACGTCTCACAGTTTTTTTTAAATTGGGAAACTATAATTAATTAAAAATGTTTCACTATAAAACACAACTTTTCCTTTTACTTTAAAGAAACTGTAAAAGAAAAAAAGGATTCACACTTTTGAGCTTGCTCCTCAATATCACAATGAACAACTTGTTCCTTACTTATCTTTACAGAATCCGTTGAAACAACCATGTCTTACTTGAATAATGGAGTGGCCCTTTCACGCACAAGGCAATACAAAGTGCCTACTTTGAAAGGATGACTTTTTAAAATCTCTACGAACTTTAAATCAATTGTTTAGTTTTCAGATTTATTGTTGTCACAAGGCAGACTTTAGTGAATAGACGTGAATTTGGATGAAACCAGAAACTAGGATGCGAAAACAGTTGTCAATCTTTGTCTATGCAGAGCAAGAGAAAGTTGACAATGTTCACTGTGGAACGGTAGCAAAACGACTGTGAGGATTGAGTGCTGATGTCGGTGAATTTGAAACCCTGAGCGGTAGCCTCTTATCCTATAGAAATAGCTACCTTTTGTATAACCATGTGTTTTTATTCTTGTAAGTACCTGCCACCACCACACATACTAAAAAAGTCGACTATATCATCAGTTAACATATAAACACATTACAAGACCAATAAATACACAACTAAACTACTACACCTTGGGCTGTCTCTAGCCACTGTTTTAAAACCATTCACACATACTATTTTGCCATGTGCCTAAATGTGAAATGCAAAAAAAGATGCAACGCGTTCTGTTTACGGTATAGGTTGGCTTAAACAAAGGAAGCAAAGTCGTCCAGTTAGTCGGATGAGCCCAAGAAAAAAAAATCTGACCAAGGTGGTTAAGTTTATAATCGCAATAATGCGAATGCAACAAAGGATACTTTTTTGTAGTAAAAAGGAAATGCATTATATTATCTAACCATATATATGTATAATACTTATACTATACCTATCCTATCCTTAAAACGGTCCTTACTTTATTTGTATGCCCTTACACAGCAATTTGCAGTTGTCCAACAATCACTAGTAGCATCAGACTTTTTTTTGATTCTCAACGTGTGAACATGGAAGAGAGTCCCTGATTTTTTCCCTACTCCTCGGCTGCACTTCACTTAATCAAAACTCTTCAATGTGATAATTTGTTCATTCTGAACCTGTTATGAGTGCAGTTTACAGTTTACAATATTATGCGTGAGGGCAGTGCTGCAATGTAGCACGGCATTATTATGGACAATTTAGTATTTATGTAATAAGTAGCAAAATCTCTTCTATATAATATGATATGTCTACCTGTAGTTATAGTTTGCTCAAACATGTAGTTATATAAACAAAAGTATGTATATTAGCTTGTGCCCGTCATGATGTGATGAGAAGAATTACTTTTTCATATTTTAATGATGTCTGTGCCGTGTACTGCCGGCTTGTCAATGATCACACGGCACAAACGCATACACACACTTACGATATAATATAAGGATAACACACGTTATGGAAATTCTTAAATGGGGAATAAATGTTTTTAAAAGCCTATCATCTCATCATCATCATCTATCACTTGCATGCATGATGTTTTATTAATCATTGTATCAATATGTGTATGTATGCTTAACTCAAATGTGTGTATCCTCCCGATAATCATGAATGAGTATGAGATGGGCAATAAAAGAGCAGTAGGGCAAACCAAACCACACAAGACATGTAATTGTTAAATGTAATCAGTAAAAAACGAAACCATGGAGAATAGGTACACGTCGTGCGATGATGATGACGAGGAGGATGAAAAGAGCAACCATATTTCCGTTAAGCTACCACATATCTCTCTGTCACTTTACTTTTGCATATATTACATGATTGTAGACGTGAAATGGAATGAAACTCATTATGAGGAGAGACCTTCTTCCGCCGTGTCGTAGTGAGCACAAACATCCTCAATGTATGGAAATGTTTTTGTATTGTATGTTTACTCAAATAAGTTTAACTCATTCTAGGTTGAAACATGGAGAACGGAAGAATATATTTAGGCAAGCTCTCCTTTCTTTTGAATGATGTGATGAATGACGACTATGATAAGCCTCTCTTTTGAATACCGGTTGTTACCGGAACGGTATGAATCAGGGTCACAAATGCTAAGTGCAGTTTGGCAAGAGATTTTTAGCAGTTCTGGTTTTCTGGTATATAGATAAATAAGGAGCACCAAACCAAAGTAAATAGGAGCACAACAAATGACCAAGTTTTACACGTTTTTAATCCAGATAAGACAAGAGAGCAGCTGATAAGTATAAAACGGTTGGTTGCTGGTAGACACACTTGTCCAGAGTTCCAGAGATTTTATCAAACAAGTCTTTCACGACAAAAATTGAAATGAATCAGGGATCACATACTTGATCGCATGAACCAAGTGGAACAGAGACATATGCAATCACCATTCTCAATCACCGGCAATGTTATAATATGGAACGATAAGTGAAAAAGGAATTAGCCAGCAATGCCATAAGCGCTGAAGAGGAGAGGTTTAACATAAAGCTCATCACTACCATCATCATAATCATGTCGATTTCCATAACTCTTTTTTCAACAGCAGCCCACACTTGATTGCATTTGCAGTGACTAAACTAACTAACCGTATGTATGGCTTTATTGTATGGCATCACACACCGCATCGTCACCCACATCATCATCAACATTCATGATTTGAATCATACTCACTTTTTAACACTGATGCGGATACAGCTTATGTACATAATCAAGTGTGTGTGAAGAAGACAACCAAAACCAAACACATTTTATGTACCAAGTTAAGCTCTAGCGACATAATATGCTGAGTGGTATTATGATGTCATATGCCAACCAAGCCGTTTTCTTCTTTTTACATGGTAAAAATGTGCCATCGCCAACATCATATAATAATATGCTAATAATCATTCTCTTTCTTTCTGACCACATGAATAAATACATGAAAAAAACGAATATCATTATTACAAAAGAAGAGTTACAGAGATGGGTTTAACAATGTGGGAATATAACCACTGTATGGATATCGTGTATGCGTATTGTCCTTATCGGCAGAATAAAAACACTGCATATGGAACTGTCCAGTTTTGTAATATGAAATCAGTTTGAAACTTTGCTGCTAAAATATGATTTTAACCAGAAATGTTTATCTCTACGTCCATCTAACCCCGGGACTGTCTGATAAGCGTTTACAGTTTTCAAACCAAGCTATCATTATTACTAAAAATGTGCTAAGTTTCTAAAATGCCTTCTACTCTTGTTCTCTGTTCTTCATCATTATCGTCGTGTCTCATCTCACACCACCGTTCAAACATCCATGTCTAACTTTTCCATATTATCATCATCCCATGTCCTCTGTAAATGTCTCTCTGCAAAACCATTGCATTGCATGGATTATAGTCATAACAATAATAAGCTGCTGGTACTGTAAGAAGAGAGCTGTCTTGTGTTAAAGAAAAAGGTTACAAATTCTTATTACGATTTTACTCTTTTCTTGGCTAATGAGTTTGGGAGGAGGACAACCGACGACGACCACGAGAAGGAAGAATGGAACGAGATGATATGTCTAATGTCTACATTTAATATATGTAGCGTACATGCTACATGGACACCTATTACTGACACGCCAAATAATAATATCCATAGCGTATTCCATGACATGACAGGTCTACCACTTATGAAATTACTTAATTCTTTTTGACTGCAAAGACAGAGCAGAGTGAAGTCAACATGAGAAACTGTACCATACATGATGCCATTCATAAAACTTGATGTTTTGATTACTTAAGTTCCTCATATATTAAGAGATTCACATCTTTGTTCCTATTATGCATATGAACGTACGTATATGTAAATTATATTTATATACTGCTTGAACGTATCATAACCCATTAAAAGTTCATTTTCTTTCAACTTAAAAACAACGCTATATCTCTCATCATATGTCTTACCAAGTAAAAACAAGAATTACAGATGACACAACACAACACCAATAAAACTTATTCCAGGAAATAATATACATAATGGTGAATGGAGCCTAGTTCACTTTCGATTTTTACTGTTTGCCCTACGAATATAATTCAATCGCTCATGAGAATCTAATAGGCAAAGAAAATTGAGTTATACAGTACAATTAAATCAAGCTTCGGCGTGCCGGCATAAAACGAATGAATTTCACACTTAATAATAAAAACTTAAACAAAATAACTATGACGGACACCACCCTAATCAATTATAATTATTACTATCTGTGACTGTGTAAGTCAAAAACCAACAAAAATAAATAAAGAAATTAATTAAAATCTGGACTTACATTAAACAGCAGCTGATCCCGGGTGTCGTGAATAAGATGATTTAAAATCCTCCTGACAATTTGACGAGGTTGACGGTTGACTAGATAATTAATTTTGGTATAAACTCCACACAACTGCTTCCAATCACGACTAACTGACGATAACGATTAATAATGACTTATCACTTATCACCAGGAAAATTGGTTAACCTTCCTGCTCCAACTGCAAACTCACACTGACTGACTAAAAATGTGAACACAAGACTGGTAGCACTTTTCATCACTGATCACAGCTCCCAAGTAGAATTCAAATGTTGGCGCGAGCTATTTCACATACTGGAATGGCGGGTATTCAAAATTTATAAACCGTTTACTCAATGGCTGTTATTAAGCATATGCATTAATATAAGCCCGCTTACTAATTTAAATGTACTTTAAAAATGAGATCGGAATCACCTGTTTCGTTGATCAGATCAGCTGTTAAATTATCCTAATCATATGGTTAACACAACACAATGACACTTTGACTTTGTTGTAGTTACTCATGCACACTTACAAATTACATTTGCTTGTATGAAAAAATTACCTTAATTTTCCAAAAATATACTAATTATTATTCGTGTCTTTTAGTATTATTCTTATTTAATAAACTTGACTGGACTAGAAAGTGAATGAATGGCTTAAGAAGGAATGAATGAATGAATTACATACATAAAAAATCTTGTTTTTACAAAAAAACAAACAACGGGAATGTGTGTACTCAACGGACCGCTGCTGCTACTAATGTGAGGAAAAACCCCTCTCTCAGACAGAAGATCAGATAAAAAAGGTGTTTTCTGCAGCTACTTTTCTATTTACCGCTTTATACGTGAAAAATGTACCGTTCCATGAGTAAAAAAATAGGACTAGTTGTCCAGCAGTTCCGTTTTTACCCTGAGTCAGTTTGGGTTGGTCTCTGTATAAAATTACAATGTCATTTGGGTTACATAAGCGAGCAGATGCGGATACGGTGCATGAGTTTAGCTCATTTTTCTATTCTAAAAGCTATGCTAAAATAATATCTTGTTTGGTCTGGCTGGATCTATGATTTTTTTTGGTGGTTTCCGTTTGCATAGAGTTAGCTTGGTCATGTTTTTATTTCCGCTTGGCGTTGGTTTTTGTTAGTTGTCGGCATATTATAAAAGTTGAGGGATTCAAACCTACGCATGGCATATAAAATGAAGCCTACACGTTGATAGAAATTTTTCTTTTGTTTTTAAGATTGAAATGAGTTGCCATTATCACACTTTCTCATTCATTCAATTGATAAACGCGTAGAAGAGGAATGATCGGAGTGTGATCATGTAAGATGCATTTAAGCCTTTAAGATGTAAGAGGATGTTGACAGAAATAAGACATTGTAATTTGCTGCATCATCATTATCACATAACTTTTTAGAAGCAAAAATAACAACAACAAAAACGTAAGTGGGGTTGTGTAAGATTGGTATTGACAATGCCAAAGTCTAGTTTTCCTCGTCGTGAAGCAAAACATTCCTGCCAGCGTGCGTCGTTTTTTAAAAGGTTCATTCGATTTGTAACATCATTATAGAATTCTCATTGTCAACTGAAAATAAGACGAGGATGATAATGACAAAGTGGAAATCGAAAGATACGCACAATGGTTACGCACGCGGAACGGGGAATAGTAGCGTTTAAAAACGTTTACGAATTTGCATACCTATTTAAAACTAAAATGCGTTTTCAGTTATATAATTTAAGACACTATACTATGCTCATAAGTATGAATAGGTGAACAGGCTTTCTAAAAGTGGTTTGATCTATATAACAGCTCGAATATAAAATAGAGAGTTTTGTTGTGATGAATTTGCATGGTTCCTCTAGCATTATTTTCTATGCATGATCCTATTACAAAATAGATTTAATTAGTAGAGATTAAATTGACTTTTCGGCTTTCAAAAATTGATCTGACAAATTGCCACAGGACGTTTGAATAAATTGCAAAATGTATTGCATGCTAAAATTAAACTTTGATGAATAATGAATTTCTCTATTTTTAAAATGCAAGGCGTACTTTTTCTGTTTCCTCGTAGATGTATCTATCAGTCATAAAATTAATATGCCATGTCAATGTGTAATAATCTCTAAAGTTGCAATGCTCATTCCAGAAACAGAAACCAGTATTGCAAATTAAGATAACACCATTACGGAAGTTCTAGTATCACTACATAGAAATTTCACACTTTGTAACTTAGTCTCGAGGTCAGTTTTCCAAATTTTATGGGGATAATATTTGGTATTTAAAACTAGCAACTAGCAATAATTGTAGTATTTCGCTATAAATTACAAAAACTCCTTATTCCCATGGTTCATTTTCATGCACCATACAGAATGGTTACAAGCAAACATGTTCCTGAATAATTTGGATGGTCATCGATTAATCCTTTTAGTTATCATATTATCAACTTTCCTTCACCTACTCAATAAATAATTTTGCAGTTCTTTACTGTGGAATCTTCCTTTTAGAATTAGGTAACTTGCTTGAAAACTTAGGAATCAAATGTAAATAGTGATTTAATGAGCCAAAATGTTCTTACTTTACAACGTTTTTGATTACATTTTCTTCCTATGCATTGCTTTAAAAATTCTATTACTTCTCGGATTTACAATTCCATCTTGGATAAACCAAGTACGTAACATGGAGGTTCATGGTTGTGAAAAGTGGTTTTTGGTATCTTTTATTGTGTACAGTGTACATTAAAAACACCATTATGGAAAAATGGTTTGAACCTTTTAACATCCTAAAACAAGGCATTGCGAAATCCATCTAGTAAAACAATAAGTACATATACTTGTGATCAATTCAATCAGAAATTCACATGCATCTGATGAATTTCTGGAAATTCAAGTAAAATAATCTTTATTGATTACTCTTATCGTTTCATACCAAATTCATAAAACTAGTTTTCTTTTCCCGATTTCTTTCAACCACTGCATATGTCCGCAGGTGTGAACCATCATTAAAGTTTCTTCACTTTTCATGATAAAACATGCCAAAAGGTCTTCAATCTCAATGCTACGATTTCTACACCGTCAACTAAGCATTTCCTCTTTATATTTATCTAGCTAACTTCTCCTGATATCACAAGAAAATTGACATTGAAAATCTTACACGACCAGTTACCATTAGTTTATTGCAGCGGCTACTGCAATATCAATAAAATTTGCATCAATTTTCCAATGCCACATTTTTATGATATGTCTAATTACTATATTTCTTCTCTATAATGTGGTTATGGCATGTCCAACAAGAAGCAAAAATCTATCTATATCTTCATTCATCCTCTTTTTTATCAATATCATCCCCGTGACAATTAGCAGTACCTGTCCGTACAATATAGTCAGTGTCATTTATCTGGTACTAGGTCAGGGGGTCAAGTACATGAAAATTTTACCAATGGTAAAAATATTATATAATCCAAACGTTATACAATAAATACTACAAATATAACTTTTATGATTATAATAATCGTACAGGAATGAAAAAAGTTGAATAACCGGTTCCTATATTGCAATGTTTTTTTTCTGGTAGCCAAAACAAGAGACTTTTTATATAATAAAAACATAGCATTAACAACTTCATAGGTCTGCCGCGTTACTCACCCTTTGATTGTTAAATTGATACTATTGTTACATATAATCAGTGGTATATATATTCACAATGAAAGGGTTTTAGTGAAAAATACTTGTGGACGGTGTAATAATAATTATCGTGACATTGGGCAAGAGTGAAGCCTTTAACCTTGAATACACACAGTTGGGTGCTAAAAGGTTGTTTCCTATTCCTCTAAAAATCTACTAATAAAATGAATGATCATAAAACGACAGAAGAAATAAAGGATATAATTAATTATCTCGTCTAAAATGCCATGCAAGTCATTGTTCATCATCTAACAAAGACGTAGTTAGTTCTCTAGAGGGAGATTGAAGCTATTATTAGAGTATACATACAATCCATCCAGAATGTCCTAAACGCTAAATAAAATATTATAGGAGCCCTTTAGTTGGCTAGTTTTTTAAAAAGCAGATAGCATTGCATTTCTTTAATGAAGGTTCTCTTTTGGTTCCCATTGATCTCCTATAGGAACCAATCCTACCCTGAAAAAACTTGACAGGCGCTAATACAATATGCATATCATCATGTCATGTCACTTTACTTTTCCATGCATATTATTACATTTCCTTGATTTTATTCAGATTCACTAAAGACCATATGAAATAGACAGAGCAAGATGGATGAAGGATGCAATCAATCTTTGTAGCAGTTTGTGTTTTTTTTTCGTAAAACTTAAACTGTGTCAGGGATTCTAAGAGATTAGTTTGTGGTAATGCATTTAAATGCAAGACTGCTACGCAATATAATGTGCTATAAAATATAAATGACTGTAATGCATTGTCCATAATAAGTCAGAAAAAAAATTTCTTTAGACTAAATGATAATTGATTTGATCGGCAGAGTGGATTTGATAAGATGAGGCCATGTCTGGTTACCTTTTTTGTTTTCATTTTTACAAAAAACGTTAAACAAAGCAAATGCATTAAAATCACAATTACGACCAATCGGTCAAAACTCAAGACGACCATAAACTAAATATTCAGTAAAAATCCAAGGTGTACTAATTGGGTAACATGATTGACGCGCTCATTATGTGGACAGACAACATGGTAGATCAATTCTTAATGCATCCAATGAAGTATTTCAAAACCTTAATTGTGCCCAATGGCTACCCTAAATGACCCTAATCTGCATGCATAAGCAACGCTTTGCTTTGCACAGATGCACAAAGACAATTAGGTAATCCCCGAAATGTTGCTGCTTGCTTGCTGTAATCTATGACAAAATGAGTTGCATTGCCCCAGTTTTGATGGAGTGAACTGTGGAATATTTGAATAGGGTTAGCTCTATGGCTGTTTTGAGTCGGAGTAGTTTCCAAACAAACAAACGCGTAGAAGAGATCAGGAGATCTTTTGTTCCCGAACAAGGTAATTTGTAATTCTATTTGGATGGGGTCCAGTGTAATTTATTTAATGGATTTAAATTAATTTTAAAATGTACGAATTTGTTTTTAGGCAATTAAGAGGAAATTTATAAGGCGGTGAATGGGGATTGACTAGTCAAAAGGAACAGCTGAGATTTGCAAAGGGTGAGAAGCCATCTTTTTTGTATTATGGAAATCGGAGAAATAGTATGGAATAAATGAAGTATGGGCAAGGATTAGGTGTAAGTGTTGGGTAATTAGTTAATTGTTTTAAATTGGTTTTATAGTAAAGGTAATAAGCAGATTGGATAATGTTGAGAGCCACATTGTCTCGAGCGAAAGGCTCCCTCGCCTCCATCCCTATTTACAACACATCCATGCCAGCAGCGTTGGCGGCATGTTATCATACAACCCCCACCAGGAACGGTTACAAGTATGTGAATGCAGAGGAGCCGGATATGAGCTTCAAAGGGATTACTGATAGAGCAGCTACTACTGTGTTTTGGACGGAACTGTTTCGAGGTATTTAAAATTGTATTGTTTATTATAGATGGAAGAAGATGAGTGAGTTTGTGGAAGGTACGATTGGTTTAAGTTTGGTTGCTTTTATCGTGTTAAGGCGAATATTTTTGGGGGGATGAGGTGCATTTAAGGGTGGTAAAATGGAATTAATGAAAGTTTTTGTTCATAGGGTCCTAACTTTGAATTCTCTACGGAGACTCACGAAGAACTGTTATACAACAAGGATAAGCTTCTCAGCAATGGTGACAAATGGGAGCCAGAAATTGCTGCAAATATTGAAGCAGATCATTTGTATCGTTAGGAGAAATTATTGCTAGTATAAATATATGCACGTACCTCCATAGTGCTTACTTCTTGATACGAATATCAACTGATGAAGTATGAAAAAATGTTAACTGTAGTGTACGGAAAACACTGTACGTTTGTGTAGGGCGTCGGACTTGTGTCATATAAGAAATAAATTGTATTTGTAAAATATTAGAAATCGTAACTCGTCAAGGATTTAGTTTTGTTCCATTTTTATTTTTCCACCATATCAATCTGGGAATCTTTTTTTGTCTTAGTTTTATATTGGGTGCGTAAACCTACAAAATACGTTATAACGACGGCGATGAAGAACGACTGATACGACGACGTTTATTATCTCAGCGCTAAGCGACTTTACTATAAGTATAACAATCTAGAGTCTACTTGTACGAGAACTCATTTTTCACTGTCGTAATTCATAAACTAAAACATTTTTTACTCTTTTCTAACATCTCATCTACGAAAGCTAAATGTAATAGTACATAACATGGTTTCTTGTAAAATCAGGAATGGTGCAAAAGTAGTTACAATATAACGAGGACCACCCTACAGTATTCAGCCACACAAAAATTGCCTAACATTTTTCCATAATTAATTATTTCTAAAAATCTTATCAATAATTTTGGTTTTTAGTCCTTCAGAAGCAGCAGTTGTATTAAGTGGCGGCATTTTCCTTGTCTTGAATTATACAATTTTAAATTATCTTCAATTCTGTATTATAGTATTTATGGAAAAAGTTGTGTGGCAATAAGAAGATCTTCACATACTGTTTTTTATATCATCACAACAATTTTCAGTTTTAGTGAAGTAAATATTTGTTGGTTAATATTTACTTCTCGTAAGTATTAAAATTAGTAATAGATCACTGGTTGTAATAGTTACTTCTCAGTTTTCAATTTTACTCTCAGTTTCTTGTTTTAAGTTTTGTATTTTCTCTTCGACTGACTACATTAATGCGGTCATGACTTAATTTTGGTTTTTTCTTTTGTCATCCGTTTATGATAATGCTGAGCCATTGCGTTGATGATTGATATTACAAAGTAGATAACCATTCCCATAACGAACTTTTCCAGAATTGAAGCTACCATTCCACCCTCCTAAAGATAAGAAAATGCAAACAGTTAGAAGATACTTTTTATCAAAGAGGAAAACAAGTATGTATGACAAAAGGTGACGACGACTTACAGACGGACTATCAGACCCTCCTCGATTGTGTAATGTAGCCTTTTGATGCTTCATAAGTTCTACAAACGGTCCACTAATAATAGGCCCCAATTTTGGCACAGAGTCGAGTAAGTAGACCACCCTAAAACAGGAAATATAAAATTTTTGTTTAAAACTGTTGAGCAAAGTAATTATATTTCTTTATCATGCTTAAAAAATCATAAAACCAACCTTTCTAGCAGCTCCTCGTTGAAAGCAAGGATCACAAAGGTCATTTGCAAATGTACTTTGACAATTGCCTTCCCAATGACTGTCGCTCCAAAGAAAGTAGTGAAAGGAACGAGAAAATGTCCACAAGTAATTCCGGCCAAGTCAAACAATGGATTTGGTATAGATGCACACGCAAGAATTCCCCAGAACCCTACTTTTTCTACGAGATCTTCCATCCAAAACTTTCCACGATCCATGATACTCTGCAGATTTGAAATATTAAAAATTAAGTTTAATGATTCCAAATTCCAAGAAAGTGTTTTATCCTAAAACTATATTTACGAACCAGTTTGGATGGGTCAAGGCGCTTCTTTCTTTGGAGGAGCTGATTGAACTCTTCCATGTCTTCATCATCAGCCATCCCAGAGATACGAGCTGCCCGAGCCATGAAGTATGGTGGGAGCTCACCAAGAGCTGTTCCAAATCCCCACATTAGTGACTCCCACCTTATCTTCCCAATGATATCTGATACTGTCACCCCATCAGAACTACTTTCATCAGGACATAGTACTCTATAATCCAAAGACAACATTAGTTTAACCACTCAATAATCCATTGAATTTAAATTACATATTAAGTCAAAAGTTTTCAAAGTTGCATTACTGATCTGGATATGGTGGACGAGGGAATTGTACTGTACCGCACTCCTGTGCAGCCAATGTGACTTTAGCAATGAACGGTCCTAAATATAAAAGGAAAGTATGTAGGCCAGTTCCTAGACCTACTGATGACAGTATCCCCAGAAATACCCAGTACGAGTACCACGCAATATCTTCCTTAATCTAGTTTTAAAAAAAGGAACAAAAGCTAAATTTACAACTGCAAATTTTCATACTTACAATCAAAATATTGTTATCAATACTCGCTTACCTTAATTGATTTAGGGTCTTCTTTAAGCATCATGAAATAAAGTCCGTACAATATTCCAAGAAAAACGAATAGGATTAGTGCTCTTCTATACAAAGGTATCGATCTCTTGCGAGGATCATACAAGGACATTGCAAACCTATCCCTAGCGTCCACTATCGAACATGGAATTTCTCGAGTGAAATAATACAGCGTTTGAAAAGGCCTTCGCCATATGGTGATTTTGGCTCGGTCATCTTCCAGCCCGCTGGACCCTGCTGTAGCAGAAGAGGATGTTGAGGACAACGGAGATTTTTTTGCTTTCTTATCCCCACTTTCTTGTCTCACTTTATGAACACTGCTGTTGATATGGTGACCGTCCATCTCGGCATCTGAGGATGAGGACGTTTTTGACTTGCCCCGTTTCGTGTTGTTGTTCATGATGCGAGTCTGGTGAGCTTTCTCTTCCTCTCTCTTCAATTCTTCTAATTTTTTCACCTATTGTTTTAAAAAGGAAACAAATTCACTTACAATTGAAATAATTCAAATAATACAATGAGAATGACGAAAGCTTCTAACACATTTAACTACTTAAACAAAAACTGAACAAGCTCTAACTATGATCAAACTCAACAAAAACGTATTGAATACATTGATTGCGCAAAAAATTAAGACGTACAATTAATTAGGAAACAAAAGAATCAACTAACTCATTCACACTCAATGGACCTAACTATTGTAAAATAACTAGCTTCATAGTTTGGAGTATCGTATTATATACCAAAAAATCAAACGGCGATGTTAACTTATTCACTGAGTAAACAAATAAGTTGTCAAATGTAATGTTTGCTCTCGACCTACAATCATCAACTAATAAGTTTGCTGCGACAATATTTTTTATTATGCATAAATATACCGAACCAAATGCAAATCTACGTTGTCACATAATAAACTATACGAGCAATAATCATTGGATAGAAATATGAAGTATACGACGACGTGTCCAACTCCTCACTGACATTCACGCAATGAAACCGTGTTGACATGCCAAGTTCCACGTCAGAGTCAAATGACGGGGTCCTCATGCCTTTACTTTTTAAAATAAAAATTCTATCTTTCGAAAACAAGATGTAAAGATCGATTAGAAACTGAATATGTACAACAGAACAGAGGAAAGCACTAAATTCCAAAATATACAAACTAAAAAGCACTGTGTCTGCTTCGGATCTTTATTACTGCTCATTCATGACTATGAAAATGATAAGATGCAACCTACTCTGGGCTAGATGGAATACATAGCGTTTTGTAGCAGTGTGCCATAATATAAAAACTGACATGTGGACGATGCATTACAATATTATAAATATACATTGAATCTATTTACATAAGACGAAGGTCAAGAAAACATGCAACAGATTCTAGATAAAACTCATAATATTCAATCGAGTCCAGAGTTCATGGAGATGATTGAGACAGAATTAATAAAAACGATCATTTATACAGTACACAGTCAGTGTAACATGCTAATATAGTGACAACTCTTTTTCATACAGAAATTATTACATATTATGGCATTCATCGGTCATTCGTTATATTATGTTAAACATGTACAGCAAACTAAAGCTCCGTGTTTGTGTTTCATACCTTCAACCTTTCGTTTTCATTAAGAATAAAAATCAATAATAAAATGCGGCTAGCTAATTTAGTTTGATTAAGCGTTAGTCGTGTTTTATTGATGAGAAACCTATCAAGCATCAGGGCAATACAAATTTGACCACGCTTTCGGGATATGAATCCACCATATAGCACAGGCACACAATCATTTACCCCAATAACATCGCATACCGTTTCCAGCCAACACAAAAAGCGTTATAAATGTATAAAAAGCATGCAACAAAAACGTTATCCATTTATTTACAACCCAACCAACCAAAACTTTAAACAAAAACCTTAAAGACAAACACTTGTTTTTATTTCTGCATACTAATTATTATTTCAAAATGTATTGACCATAGCTTGCTGTGACCCAGTGGGCCGAACGCCTCGCTTTCTCAACTCCCATTTCAATTCCTCCAGCTCATTCCCCTTGGAATTCTTCCGTTTCTTAGGCATTTTTTTCCTACTTTAAAAAAATCAAGCAGAGAGAGGCAGACAGAGAGATCCAGCACCAAAATCACCACCAACACCCGAGTGTCCCTCCCACTTTTTACACAATATGATTTTTCCTACTTGACAGACTCTCGAACTAAAGTTGGGCTTTTCAACTAGCTTTACCATTTAGCATGTGTGTGAAGTAGTAGGCATAGTAGGCATTGCAAAAACCCTAAGAGAAAAGAACAAGGAATAATATATTTGTTGTGTATCTCATATTATTGGGTTAGTATTTAGAATAGCACAAATTACACATATTTTGTAGTTTCCATCAATCATAAATCTGAATAACATATGAGAGTAAAGTAAAAGAGAGCCATCTTCCCTGCCAATTAAATCCCAAGTTAAAAAATAATATGTACATAAAATAACTACTTCCTCCATGCAATCTGCTACTACACAGACAAGATGGCATTATTTAACAAGGGTCTGTAACCTTTCGTATTTAAAAACATCATATAATAAAAAAACTCTCAGTCAATCTTCCTTTCCAAATCAGAAT
>JAHZNG010004840.1:0-12870 GCA_027744375.1 Orchesellides sinensis
GTGTATGAATACTTAATATGAACTCCGTAATGATTTACTAGTACCTACTTTCAGATTAAAGTCCGTAAGTACGTGAGTAATATGCATTTATGTATTTTCTTTCTGCTAGGACTCACTCTAGTCATAGCCTAGCATCACAAACTGTGAATAAACATCGTAGTATTAAATACATAGTAAAACGTGCCTTCATCATCAAAGGTATGTAGATGATGCAGAAAGACTGAGTCAGACAGGACTGTTATAAGCGCCATAGTGTAGTGTTGTGCTATGTATGAAAAATTATCAATTGATATCACGAAAGAAAAACTTCAGCTTGAAAAAAAGTGAACTTACCTGTTAAATGTTGTATTTAGGTTGCTGATAAATATTTGTATTTCTTGTAACAATCCAGGTTACCTACTGCGACTACTCCTTCAAACCTTTTATTTTCTTCTGCACAAAATAATGGCTTGATGATATGTGCTATACCATAATATATAAAGTTGATCAACAATTTGATTTCTGACAGTTGCAACCAAACGAAAAAAACGATTGACAAAAGTACTAGTGCATGTTCATACGAGTAGTTATACACTGACTGAATCAATATTACAACAATAATAATAATTGTTAAAAATTATTGCGAGAAAGACAAAAAAATCGTCTAATAAAATGCGAGAGCAAGGATGATGATGATGACAGTAGAATACAGAGTATACTGGTTAATTACACGTTTCTTCTATTTTTTATTTCTCGTTCTCTGATGAAAAATTTAGATTTGATACGAGTTGTGACTAATATTTCTGCCCTTGTAGATCTCTCCTTCAATCAATAATGTATTACATTCAATCGCAGTATTCGTATCTCTTCGATTGACTTTGAGGTAGTTGATGTCGTCTTCTCTTTGGCTTCATTTAAGATAAAATTTCACAATTGTGCATCCATCTATCCAAGCTTACAGGTGTGTCTTTACAAACTCAGCTTTTTGTTTTTGTCAGGGTTGCAACAAGTTTCATGTTTTTGCACTGTTTTCTTATTCTTCCACACAAAAGTAATCCAACAACTCACAGTGTTGTAGTTTTTTTTATCTTAGAACTCATGAAAAACAGTCTCCTGGTTTATTGACAAAGTTGCATGCGTGTTTTAAGGGATTATGATAAATAAAACACACGCGTAGGACTCCAATGTAATAGTTGTCTCATCAAATGTGCATAAAAGTCCAAGACAAACGAATCACCACGATTTTTACCTTAAGACAGGGAATGGATGATGATGCACGTTGACGATGAGATGAGACATAAACTATTTTTGCATTCTTCTTGCCTGCATTGTAAACACACATTCAATCGTGAGTTGCAGTTGCAGCAGTAATTGTTCAAAATAAGAAGTGGAATGTTGAAAGTATTAGTATTATTGCAATAATGCAGCAGCTTTTCACAATAGGCGATTTAAGAAAAATCTTTTTAAACTCAAAATCACGTAAAATGTGGACTCAAAACTATTCACGATACAAAAAACGTATTCTTGTTGCGGTTGCATCAACTTTCCCTTGTTTTGCAATACATTTAATATAGAATGTTTATGTTGTTATAAGGTGCAGAAATCGCAAACCCCTTTATTACACAGTCCCGTGGCTTTAACATTTACCTTTAGCCATACCAAAAAAACCGAAACAGGAAGAGCTTCCGATGATGTAGATTGGCCAGATTTGGATGAGTAGAAGAATCCTGTAGTAAAAGTGTTCAAACCAGAGCCAGTGTCCAACCAATCAACTTAAAATGGCTTGAGATAGACAACATTCCACACATAAAATCAAGGTAAAAAAGTTTAGATGATCCTCCTTTAGATAACAGTGCTAAGTAGACTTTTCTACAAGTCTTTTTTCCGGTATATGCTTATGGGACTTGATTCTATTGTTGTGTTTGGCGAAGGAAGTATGTTGTAGGTAGGGTTTATTATGATGGCATGCTGTGATATAGGTATGTTTGTGTTTTGAATAAACGTTGTACGTGAGTAAACCCGAGAAAACAGAGGAGTGCCTTTCGTTAAAGTCCAGGTACGTTTTATTACCTTGTTTTAGACTAATATACAGCTAGCCAACGCAAATACTACTTAAATCATAAGCCTAATCCTGCGGATATTACGATGTTCGTGATGATGATGATAGCGTTCAGCTATGTTATTAACGCAAACTAAGCTTGCGTACGAAAGGCTTGAAACTTAATGCAATTAACATTGGAGTATTTAGCAAATTAAACAATCAGCAAAGATTTTTGCAAACGTTATGTAGTAATCTTAAAAAATCAAATTATTTTATTGCGAATCGGTGGATGAATCAGATGAACTTGTAACTGTTTCTTGTATTCCCCATCCACCGAGTACCTTCACACACATGCAGAAATGCCAGAAAGGTGTAGGGAAGCTGAACTGATAACTTTTAAAACTTTAAATCTGATGAATGTCTTATTTGATGGGAGCAATTGGTTAATGGCAGAATCAGTAGAGGAGCAAATGCACTCTTGATCAAGTTGAAGATTTGGATAATTAATGAATTGGTCAACGCACATGATAAGTCAAACTTCACAATTGTGGTAGAATACACACACACACGAAATTCTTTTTAGATTTATGATCTTAAGGTGGTTTCTTCTCTGTGTAAAAAACAACAACGTGGTGTTGTATAAAAAAGGTAAGGTGAGAGGAAAAGTTTTCAGTTGTGTGTAGTCAAGTAAAGCACTACTGTAGATAGCAAGATTAGATACTTTGGATAGCTTTGTAACAAACAACAATAACTCGCCGTCATGCTTCTTCTCTGACTGCTCGCCAACAACTGATCCCAACTTTGTTGAGAACCGGCAGGTAAGTATAAGTGTGCAGCTCGAAGCGAAGAGCGTTCAGTCCTTAGCTACCTTCGTATTACGTTACATTATATTATGCTGCTATTGAGCATCCCCTTTCCCGAAGATCACTCTGCAGCTTCTCCATTCGTATGATGATAAAACGTTCCTTTTTGCATAAGCACAAGAGCTTCGTTTAAAATGTAGCAAACGCTAGAACGCTTGCTTCGATATGACACATTGACAATATGTAATCAATCCTTTTAGATTTCTACCCCATCAACCTAACCTTAAAAAGGATTTTAGGAACATCTAAAACAAAAGCAAACCCCCATCCTTGTGATTACATAATTGTTTTGGCATGTTCCTTCGTTTTGTATTTGCCTTGTTTTAGGCACACTGTAGGCGTATCTTAGGCGTAGATACGGAATGCTAGTGAAACATGGACGGTTATCTTTTCTGACTTTGCCATTTCGTTATGAAGCATGTCATTATCTATTTATGCAACGACGCATTGAAAAATACACACTTGCACTATTATACAGACAGACACGTCTCAAGACAATAACCTACTATGAAAACAAGCTACATGTCAAAAGTCAAGAATCCGTTCAGAAAGCCACACATATTCGACATAGAAGCATGGAGAAAGTCGAATGGAAAACTCATGCTGAGACGTTTGAGCTGTCGTGTACATATGAAGACGCTCTTTATATTGTGTAAGCGTCCCGATTCAAACAAAAGGCGAAAGAGGAGACGACAAGAAACTTATATGGAATCAAAATTGCTTCTGGACTAATGCATTAAATTGTCTAGTATAGTAGGCGTACAAGCCCCCAACCGACACTTTGCCTCTCCATTCTCCAGAACATCAGTATATATTAATGTAAGCTGACTAACATGAACAAGTGGAAATGGGTATTTACACAAACATCACCTTGTTTTTGCCAGGCATCAGAGCATATTTAATGCATTACTTTAAAAGGGTAAAGTCCGCATAAAAGGATTGGAAAGCAGCTTTACTGTCATTCATTCTCAATAAAACTAATCCGTAAAAGAGCTTGTTCTGCTAGTCCTGAAGTCTTTTCAGACAAACAACATCAGTTTCCTCTCTCATCTTTCAATGAAAGATTTCCTTAAAGTTGTTAAAGTGATCTTGAGAAAGCAATCCATTCTGGGAAAAGCATGCATTTGATTTAACACTTGACTCCCGTCAACCTCAATGGTTAACAAGTTGACAGGTAATGTAAATGAGGAATGTTATGATGAGCAACTTCCCGGTATACACAATAAAATTTTTTTTGCTGCTGATGATAAAACTGTACATTCTCCCTTTACATACGAGTTAATAATTCAAGGGTTACTAGAATGCTCAAATCTCTTGCATAATTTCCCCTAATCCCAAGATTGCACCGCAAGATGAATTTCTTTATACTGAGTTTTAATCTTGTTACCTGTCAATCCGTTTTTTATTGAAATATAAAAACCTAGCCTGTTCTAGTAGTTTTAAATATTAATGCACCAAGAGTTTGCATGCTAAAGATATTACTTTCTGATTTTTTCCCACTGTCGGAAATGTATTAAAATATAATAAGTCATAAACCCACCCGTTGCACTTAAGATAACATCTTTTATTTTTTTGTGTCAGGCAAATATTAGTGTTTCGAGTGACCTTCGTATTTGAGATGATCAAAATATGTTTTTCGGTTGAGCGGTGAATGTACATCCAAATCCTGTTTTACTGTCAATAAACGCATTTTTTGTTGTTTTTTAGTGAAAGGTTTATGCACATTGTATCAAAGAAGTATGTATGATACAATGCAAATCATAATTTTGGCTTCAAGAGGATGTTTGTTTATACAGTGGAACCCTAAAAAGCTTTTTCAGTAATTAAAAATATAAAAAGAAAAATGAATGGTATTATTTAGTGGGATGACGGAAAAACTGCAATGGCGCCTGAACATCAATGAGACAATGATCGACAGGTTGGATGGGTAGGGGATTAGCATAAGGTAGGTTCATTAAATATTCAAAGAATGCTGCAACGTTTTGAATTTCCTGGTGTACGCTATAATAATGATCTAGTCAATAAATTAAACTTGCAGACTGACGCTGGAATAGCAATAAACAAGGTTCATTTAGGTGCAAAGGTACAATGTCCTTCTACACACTTTCCACATCGTTTCTTTATATTATCTTGTATAAATATCATCACTTTCAAAAAATACATAAATATGTATTACAGGTGTGTAATTCATTTACAGTCATAATAGTCACTGGAAATTGTGTAATATATTACATTACAATAATTATATTGAGGAGAGATTTTTACATGAAAAGTTTTCAAAATGTACTAATTACGTAATTAAAACAAATAATAAAATTACTGCCATTACCTGCCAAGGGGCATCGCTTCCCTGTCTTTAAACCCTTCTTGAATCTTAACAAGATAAGTTGGAAACAGGAGAGCCAAAGGCATAATGACCACTTTCGTTGCATTGGTTTTCTCTATAAAAACAATCGATAGGCATAATTAGAAGGAGATTTTGCTCAATGATAATAATGCAATTTCGGGCGACCTTCCTCAATTTAATCACTTCCTAGTTTGTTATGCGTGTTATCTAATGTATGATCTCTGACAGTGCCAAATATGTCAGCATTTGAAAATTCTTTAGGTTTATACCTTCATTGTTGTCTAGTGTTTTCCCACATAACTTACTTATCAATACTTTTGCATGTGTCATTTGACAGCAGCCAGCAACATTGAACTGACCATTCATTGTCAGTTCATATTTGAGTTGGTCATTATCCAAAACTCAGAGTTGACAATTCAACATCGAAACCACATTAAACACGTCTATTTACTTTACTCACCGCCACCAGTAGAGGAAAGGTCGAACAACCTGAGTAGAAAAACAGATTTATTTCTCACAACTTCTTAATAACTCTTTTACATGAGTAAAAGATTTCTGGTAGTTCCTGTGTCAAACAATAATTCAAAAGAATCATTTTACATCCAGTGAACAAACATGTAGGAGCCCATCTATTATTTATTTGGTACGATGGTACACGAACACACACTCGTCCAATTAAGATACCTGTGTACCTGTGTAAGATATGTACTTTTTCAGCCGATGTTCCTTGATGAATGGTACAAAAAATTTGACAAGTTTCAAGCATTCATTCAATGATATAATAAAGTAAATTGCAAAAAATGCTTGTGCTTCACGCAATCTCTGATAGAGCATACTCTTATATGGTGGCATGTGGTTTAGTTGTTTGTGGCTCCGGCCGAATTTTGACTTGCCCTAGGTGACCATCTCTTTCTCGTAAGCAAGAAGTCAGCAGTCAACATTCTCATTAAATCATCGAATCAAGGGAACACAAATAGAAAGGGACCATTAGTAAACCAGTTTCGTCAAAATTGTCATTTTAAAATGCGTATGTATATAGACAGCTGCAGCCAAACGGTATACCATGTACATTATACAGTTTGCAAAATTACAACAAAAAATACCCGTAAATCGGAGGTCATAAACAACTTTATAGTATCCTCTTTGTCTAAATAACATTCACTCCGTCATTGCCCATGTTTCTTTGAGGGCAAATCAAGATTGGTTTGCAATCTTTGAGGCTACATATAATTGTCACAGCTTTTAAAAATAAAACAGACGATTATGCAACTCAATTCATAGCTGTTACATGGTTCTTCATCTTAACTCATCTCAAAATCTTGATTTTACATGATTCCGCTGATCATTAACGCAAATTTTATGAACAATGGCAATAAATCTCCAAGAAAGTCGGGCAATGCTCTCGGATTCGATTTACAGGAAGCGGCTAGGTCTTAAAAGCCTTTAACGGGCGCACCTGGGCGACGTGGTATGGTTACATACCACAACATTTTAAGATTCAGAGATCGTGACCTCGAGTCGATGTAAGGTCTAAATTCTAAATCTGTAATTATCCTAGCTTCCTTATTAAGCAAATACGGTACAAAAATGATCCGACCATATTGTAAATAACAAAAGAAAGTAAGACATCACATTAAGAACAAGAATTGGAGATCCAGAGTAATAGAACTTGGATTACCACTAATACCACTCACTATAAGACATTTTTATGGAAATTAAAGTTGGTAGGCCTAGATGCGGTGGGTAACATTAACATTTAGGACCAGTTGTTGTTATGATTTTTATAATGAGCTATCGGCTATTCTTCAAAAGAAATTGTATGAAGGACTAATACCATTTGGGGATTCTGTGACATGGTTTTATCATTAGCAGCGGAGTAATTTATTCCGTAAATTATAAAAAAGTAATGTAACATTCGGTTGTAATTCCAGAAAAATTCAATTGCTGAAATGTTCTGAAAAGAAATTGACGTTTTTATATGATTTCCACGGGTAGACCCTCACAGTAAATATTAGGCTAGACACGAGTGAGTAGTGAGTAGTAGGACCTTTGACTTTTGTATAGATTGTATTGCGTTTTTTATAACCTCTAACGCTCCAAACGGTACATTAATGACTGTTATGGCTGCTGATGCTGCATATGCCTTTTGGTAAGGTGATGGTAATGGTGATGTTTGCTGATGATGCAAGCAACATAAAAAATAGTCCTGTTGGAAAGGGTGGGTTTTTACAGGGATCTATTCATCTTCTTTTTCTCATAAACTCTCGTCATCGAGATAATACAGTAAGCAAACAAAAATTTAAGCCATAACCGGCAACCTTCAGGAATGTGGCTTTAAGGAAACTGAATGAGACATGTCATAACCATTTGATGCAAAATGAATGCATGACGGTTTGATTGTTTTGACGTATGGGAGTCTATCCATTCATCTATGAAAGTCGGACTGGCAAAAGCTACAGACGCCTACAACACAACCTATTCTACTTTACAAAAATAAAAAATAAGTGAGAATACTGTAAATATGTCGTTGCTAGAGTCAGTCTCCCAACAAAGAAACAGACAAATTATCAAAAATACCCACTTTTTCAAGGGATGGTTGCAACAGAACAAAAGAAACCGCATAACATTGCCATTACGATCTTACCGCTAATGTTGACTGACCAAGATTATCTTCTCTTTGTTGTTCGTTTTGCAGGCCACGTATTAAGTACATAAAAAGTGTTTTTTCAGAGGCTGGTTGTCATAAAAAGAGCGACCGTCAAATTTTCGGACTTTCGAATGTACTCTTTTTGCATTTTTCTGGGTCTCGTATTTTTTCACTTACGGTTGGTTAGGCCATGACCAACATGCGTTGGACGGGCCGAATGGATAAATATCTACTAAAAACAACCCATCCGCATAATGCACTTCTTCAAATCGCATTGTCTGCTTTATTCATCGAATACGATGACGATGGAATTCGCAAACGATGCAATAAAATGTCACCACCTCCCAAGAATACCAATTTTAAAACTTCTTTACGAAATTCATAGAAAACTTTATATTGACTTTTTATAAAAATGAAGTGCTAATAAATTGTCGTACCTAACTGCTCAGTTGAGCAAGTAACAAGTATCGACATTACTGAATATTTACTGGAGCAGTTTTTATTCGAAGTAGGAAGTTGCCTAGATCCACCTAAAAGACCATAAACTGGTACGTAAAAAATTTATAAGTACTACTTCGATCTTCATTCTTTTCAAGAGTCATGCGTAGACTTATGTATATGCACAAGGTGCAATTTAAATGATTATTTTACGAGAGTATATTCCTACAAAAGGTTCCATTAATGCTCGAAAAAATGTAATCCGATACACAGCCATGCATAAAAAATTACTTTGCCATTTTATTGCTCAAGATGATGCTTTTACCTTGCACACCCATTCATCTTGAATGGAGGGCGAGATGCGGGATGCACGTAAGAAGACAATTTTATTCCCAGGGTGAAACGTGTTGAATAAATTGCAGTTTTATTGCTAGATATTATTACACTCCAAAATAAAAAAAGAAGAAGCGGTCATCATCATATATATACCATTACAATGCCGCTTTTTCGCCAATTATAAGATGTGCGGTCTTGGTCTTGGTCATCTCAGTATGCAGCATCTACCTGGGCATCTATTATTTTATTTTTTACAATCACTTATTCTTCGCTCTTTCGTAACTTTTTTGGTTATTGAAAAAAGGATAGTTGAAATATTATAAGCAGTATCAATAATAAGATACATCGAATTGCATAGTAGCAACAATAACATTAAAGACGATTTTAGCAACCATGTGCCATCTCATAAAGTTTTGGCATTAATCCCAATGGTCACTTTACATCTTTATTGAATATTTGGATCACATAGTTTTGCATTGTTGTTGTGGATGAGTACAAAAGAAACCAATTTCATCCAATTGCATGCATTACGTCTTTAAAGTCCAGAAAATATACGTAGCGTGTTGGTGATTAATAAAACATGAGCACAAGTTGTTTTTGTATTTTTTGATAAGATGAATAAAAAATATACAAATTGTAAAAAAATCCGCAATAATTTCAATTCCTTGTAGTAATGACGCTCTGATTACTGGTTTCAGGTTTTGTAAAGTGAGAAAGAACACATATAACGGGACAAGGCCTTGATCCTGTTGACCTTCGCCACTTAATGATCTGATCCGGCAAAGGTAGCGAAAAGAGATGATGAAACGTTGATTGTTCAAAGTAAATGATGACGATGCTGCTAGCATTGTTATTGAAAAAAAATGGCGATTCACAGTTTAAGTATACAGAAGCACATCTTTCAAAAATGCGAATATAAACAAATAAGCGTTATACGTATTACCGTCTTCTATATCCATTAAAAACAGCAGACGAGAACAACAGGGTGTCATTAACGCAAGAAGCAAAGTATCAAGACTGTTCATCATCTAAAAAAAGTTGCCAATAAGAATCCCCTGCAATAATCATAAAACAGTCCGAGAGAAGCAGCAATGACAGTGGGAATGAGACGGTAGAGTGGAGGAGACAGAAGGAAAACATCAAGCTTTTCCCCGACGGATAACTTATGAATGACCTTGTGATTGCTTCACCCTCTTACATACGGAGGAATATACTTAAAATAAGCTGCAAGAAAATAAAGGGTTGATCGATTTTCACAAGATTCAAGATTAGGATCCGGTTGCTTATTAGTGGTTCTACTAACATCTTACTGATGCATATGCTGTTGAGAGAGACTAACAGAAGAGTACACAACAATTGACTTGACCATCATTGTCAGCAGCATCTGCGTTCTGTTACTGGAATACAGCTTCTAGAACCTTAGTGGAGCCAGATAGCAAAAATAATAGTGATTATTATGATGATGACATGTGAAACGAAATCAAACATTTTTGTTCATAATCACTCTAGTATTATATAATAATTGCAGCTCGCCAAGCAAATGAGTAGCTGGTCAAGTAAGCCAGCAAAGGGTGTTGATTCATCTTCAAATGAACCTCTTGATTAGTAGGTCTCACAGGGTTATGCAAAAATGTAACGATTGAATGATATGATATTAGTCAAAATTGTACCATCGGTTACTCTCAGTAATAAGCAAGATGTAGTGGGAAACGGCTTTGAATTAAATTACACTATTGCAATACAACATCCTGTATCTCTCCTAAAAATGATAATATGCACAGGTATGATTTGAAAGATCAAACTACACAGATTTTTATTCAGGTAATAATGTCTTGGTTGCTTTGATATTTGTAGTGTATAGTGGATGCTGTTGTATAACGAGACGGTTATCATTTTGACTTGACATGATGAAAAAAGAAGGAGCGGTTTTTTACTGCAATAGCTAGGAAGGAAGGCGCCAGCTCGCCGTATACCCTAGAAACCAGCCCCCAGGGGTTTGGATTAAGAATTAAAAAGCAAAGAATCATCATGCAATATGTGTGTATTAAACCGTTGCAAAACTTGACGTATGCAATTAAGTAGCAGAATCAGTGTGATTGTGATCACAGCCATATAAACGTTTTATATGTCATTTACTTACGTACACGTTACGAATAATGAATAATCATCCTGTTTGCAATATGTATTGCTGAATGCTGAGTTTTAAATGAACCGTATCAAATTCCCTGATTGGATACTTCGACAAGACCCGGTTTTACGCATTTATAGACAACAATCATTCAATGCGACGATTTTTAAGGTATACGTACTTTTTTATTAGTAGAAATTTAATGTATAACTAGGCTTGCATACTCAATGGGTATAAATTGATTTTTGCTTAAAATTTTTTAGCGTCTGCATATTGCTCCTTTGCAGGATTTTAATTTTAAGATGTCTATGAACCTTGAATTTGCATTGAAGCGGTTTTGCTGTAAGCGTGCTATTATCCTATCGGAAGAACTCCATAGTGGCTAACTTCAGACTTGTCCAGAACGTCAACCAAACGACTCAAGACCAATAGTATCAAACCATAAACCATGTAGTCAATTATTAGAAACCAATTTTTATACTGATATCCTAATAATTTACCAAGCATAATAGATGTTGCATAATGTGTAATGATTATTAATTAAAATATTCTACTGTATCTACAAAAAAGCAGGTCGTGTTTTGTATGGATATTTAAAAATCGGTTCCTACCAAAATTCAAAGTAATTTATCCATATAGCTCAGAAGGTTAAAATGAGAAATCATAATAATGTATGAGAAATTCATATCCCTAAAAATTAAGAACAACAGAAGCTGTCTCAATTGTTATTCTGCAGTAGATATTCTCAGCATTAACCATAAATGCTTTCATTCACATTCTGAAAGCGGTGATATTTCAGCTGTGGGTATTTATAACCTGGATGTTTGAAGAATAGTTGGAAAGTTCGGATTAAATTAAATGGATAAAGAGAAAACAAAGGCTATTCCATTCTCCCGAATTATTGGCAAAATACTTATGCATCAAACATAAATGACTATGCATAATACTTACTTGCAGATCGCAGATCACTATAATGCAGAAAACGTCTTTCCTGCTCAGAAAAAAGCTGAATGCTGAATCGAGATACATAAATGAGAAGAAGTAACAACAAAGGCAAACAGGAAAGAAGGAAAAAATAATATACATAAACTGGTACTGCGGTGTTCATCTTTTTCTGCAGGCTGGTATACTTCGTGGCAAATGTATAAAAAATCATAATGTGTGAATTGTGTTGTGTCGTATTCCACAGTTCATTGGCCCTGACCGAATGTATACAAATCGACTCAGGAAAAAGGACGGACGAACAGTCTGACTGATGAACGATGCAATAATACGAAGCATGCATTAAGGATATTACATTATTTATATATTAGCTGTATCTCATCTCATGTGTATCTGTACATTATTTACTGAATGATTATATCATCCTGATTGTGTGCATGCATGCTTGTTGTTGTGGCCCATGGCTGCTGAATCTTTTACCTGAAGGTGATGCTAATATCAGCTTGATGATAATGATGAGGATCTTTTAGCTTCTAGTTGTTTTGGTATCGTATATTATATTCACATATGTGTTGTAGTTTCATCATTAAAATTTAACTTCGTCTTCTGCGTCTTCATATCCCTATTTCGCCTTTAGCTATGGCATCTTCCACATTGATATTCTTCTATTCACTCTACCTTGCCTTGACTTGAGTATCCTGAAGCCTTGACTTTGTCGGCCAGTCCAGTGATGCATGCATATTAGATAAGTCAACACGCACCTTAAGTTATGGTCATGAATTGCAATTGCATTGCACACACGTACAAATCAAGAGGTAATGCAATACCTATGTATTAGAGTTTGTAAAAAATTTTATTGTTAGACCCCTTCTAGAAGCCAAACAAGCAAAAAGCAACTCTCAGACAAAAACCTAATAAATATAAATGCTCGTGTGCAAAAAGAGTTACAGAGGCGAACGATCGATGTATGAAACTTAAACACTGGACTCCTTATTAGTCGTACTTTTGTATTAGCCTTAGTCTTGCCATATATTATTATCCTTTGGGGCCCTTATATGAAATGGTTTATATATTACAGCCGTACGTGATATCCGCCCTTAATAATATTGTGGTTTTCAATCTACGAAGTTTCAATCTCTTGCTCCTAAC